>JAQJVK010000383.1:0-68506 GCA_035578135.1 Flexamia atlantica
AGGTTTTGGAAATAAGGCTGATTAAAGTAGTCGCATTGAGATGTGCAGACAGAGATTTGTCGAAGTTTGACACGAAATATAATAATAAATACGGAGGTGTGCCAACATGACGTACACATAGGATGATAGAATAGGTCCTGAAATTTAGTATTATACCACCCAAGTTACCTTAAAAACTTAGGTTTTGGAAATATGGCTGATTAAATTAGTCGCTATGCGATGTGCGGACAGCGATTTGTCAAAGTATGACATGAAAAATAAAATAAATACGGAAGTGTGCCAACATTACGTACACATAGGATGAAAGAATAGGACCAGAACTTTAGTACTATACCACCCAAGTTACCTTAAAAACTTAGGTTTTGGAAATATGGGTGATTAAATTAGTCGCTATGCGATGTGCGGACAACGATTTGTCTAAGTATGACATGAAATATAATAATAAATACGGAGGTGTGCCAACATTACGTACACGTGGGGTGATAGAATAGGACCAGAACTTCTGTATTATACCACCCAAGTTACCGTAAAAACTTAGGTTTTGGAAATATGGCTGATTAAAGTAGTCGCATTGAGATGTGCAGACAGAGATTTGTCGAAGTTTGACACGAAATATAATAATAAATACGGAGGTGTGCCAACATGACGTACACATAGGATGATAGAATAGGTCCTGAAATTTAGTATTATACCACCCAAGTTATCTTAAAAACTTAGGTTTTGGAAATATGGGTGATTAAATTAGTCGCTATGCGATGTGCGGACAACGATTTGTCTAAGTTTGACATGAAATATAAAAATAAATACGGAATTGTGGATACATGACTTACACATAGGGTGATAGAATTGTACCAGAACTTCTGTATTATACCACCCAAGTTACCGTAAAAACTTAGGTTTTGTAAATATGGCTGATTAAAGTAGTCGCATTGAGATGTGCGGACAGCGATTTGTCAAAGTATGACATGAAAAATAAAATAAATACGGAGGTGTGCCAACATGACGTACACATAGGATGATAGAATAGGTCCTGAAATTTAGTATTATACCACCCAAGTTACCTTAAAAAATTAGGTTTTGGAAATATGGGTGATTAAATTAGTCGCTATGCGATGTGCGGACAACGATTTGTCTAAGTTTGACATGAAATATAAAAATAAATAAGGAATTGTGGATACATGACGTACACATAGGGTGATAGAATAGGACCAGAACTTCTGTATTATACCACCCAAGTTACCGTAAAAACTTAGGTTTTGGAAATATGGCTGATTAAAGTAGTCGCATTGAGATGTGCGGACAGCGATTTGTCAAAGTATGACAAGAAAAATAAAATAAATACGCAAGTGTGCCAACATGACGTACACATAGGATGATAGAATAGGTCCTGAAATTTAGTATTATACCACCCAAGTTACCTTAAAAACTAAGGTTTTGGAAATATGGGTGATTAAATTAGTCGCTATGCGATGTGCGGACAACGATTTGTCTAAGTTTGACATGAAATATAAAAATAAATACGGAATTGTGGATACATGACGTACACATAGGGTGATAGAAGAGGACCAGAACTTCTGTATTATACCACCCAAGTTACCGTAAAAACTTAGGTTTTGGAAATATGGCTGATTAAAGTAGTCGCATTGAGATGTGCGGACAGCGATTTGTCTAAGTTTGACATGAAATATAAAAATAAATACGGAATTGTGGATACATGACGTACACATAGGATGATAGAATAGGTCCAGAACTTTAGTACTATACCACCCAAGTTACCGTAAAAACGTAGGTTTTGGAAATATGGCTGATTAAAGTAGTCGCAATGAGATGTGCGGACAGAGATTTGTCGAAGTTTGACACGAAATATAATAAAAATACGGAGGTGTGCCAACATGACGTACACATAGGATGATAGAATAGGTCCAGAACTTTAGTACTAGACCACCCAAGTACCTTAAAAACTTAGGTTTTGGAAATAAGGGTGATTAAAATAGTCGCTTTGGATGTGTGGACAGTGATCCACCTAAGTTTGACATAAAATATAAAATAAATACGGCAGTGTGTCAGCATGACTTACACGTAGGGTGATGAAATAGGACCAGAACGTCTGTATTATACCACCCAAGTTACCGTAAAAACTTAGGTTTTGGAAATATGGCTGATTAAAGTAGTCGCATTGAGATGTGCGGACAGCGATTTTTCAAAGTATGACATGAAAAATAAAATAAATACGGAAGTGTGCCAACATGACGTACACATAGGATGATAGAATAGGTCCTGAAATTTAGTATTATACCACCCAAGTTACCTTAAAAACTTAGGTTTTGGAAATATGGGTGATTAAATTAGTCGCTATGCGATGTGCGGACAACGATTTGTCTAAGTTTGACATGAAATATAAAAATAAATACGGAATTGTGGATACATGACGTACACATAGGGTGATAGAATAGGACCAGAACTTCTGTATTATACCACCCAAGTTACCGTAAAAACTTAGGTTTTGGAAATATGGCTGATTAAAGTAGTCGCATTGAGATGTGCGGACAGCGATTTGTCAAAGTATGACATGAAAAATAAAATAAATACGGAAGTGTGCCAACATGACGTACACATAGGATGATAGAATAGGTCCTGAAATTTAGTATTATACCACCCAAGTTACCTTAAAAACTTAGGTGTTGGAAATATGGGTGATTAAATTAGTCGAATTGAGATGTGCGGTCAGCGATTTGTCTAAGTTTGACATGAAATTTAAAAATAAATACGGAATTGTGGATACATGACGTTCACATAGGGTGATAAAATAGCACCAGAAATTTAGTATTATACCACCCAAGTTACCTTAAAAACTTAGGTTTTGGAAATATGGGTGATTAAATTAGTCGCTATGTGATGTATGGACAACGATTTGTCTAAGTTTGACATGAAATATAAAAATAAATACGGAATTGTGGATACATGACGTACACATAGGGTGATAGAATAGGACCAGAACTTTAGTACTATACCACTCAAGTTACCTTAAAAACTTAGGTTTTTGAAATATTGGTGATTAAATTAGTCGCTATGCGATGTGCGGACAACGATTTGTTTAAGTTTGACATGAAATATAATAATAAATACGGAGGTGTGCCAACATGACGTACACATAGGATGATAGAATAGGTCCTGAAACTTAGTATTATACCACCCAAGTTACCGTAAAAACTTAGGTTTTGGAAATATGGGTGATTAAATTAGTCACTATGCGATGTGCGGACAACGATTTGTCGAAGTTTGACATAAAATATAAAATAAATACGGCAGTGTGTCAGCATGACGTACACGTAGGATGAAAGAATAGGACCAGAACTTTAGTACTATACCACCCAAGTTACCTTAAAAACTAAGGTTTTGGAAATACGGGTGATTAAAATAGTCGCTTTGGATGTGTGGACAGTGATCCACCTAAGTTTGACATAAAATATAAAATAAATACGGCAATGTGTCAGCATGACGTACACGTAGGGTGATGAAATAGGTCCAGAACTTCTGTATTATACCACCCAAGTTACCGTAAAAACTTAGGTTTTGGAAATATGGCTGATTAAAGTAGTCGCATTGAGATGTGCGGACAGCGATTTGTCAAAGTATGACATGAAAAATAAAATAAATACGGAAGTGTGCCAACATGACGTACACATAGGATGATAGAATAGGTCCTGAAATTTAGTATTATACCACCCAAGTTACCTTAAAAACTTAGGTTTTGGAAATATGGCTGATTAAATTAGTCGCTATGCGATGTGCGGACAGCGATTTGTCAAAGTATGACATGAAAAATAAAATAAATACGGAAGTGTGCCAACATTACGTACACATAGGATGAAAGAATAGGACCAGAACTTTAGTACTATACCACCCAAGTTACCTTAAAAACTTAGGTTTTGGAAATATGGGTGATTAAATTAGTCGCTATGCGATGTGCGGACAACGATTTGTCTAAGTATGACATGAAATATAATAATAAATACGGAGGTGTGCCAACATTACGTACACGTGGGGTGATAGAATAGGACCAGAACTTCTGTATTATACCCCCCAAGTTACCGTAAAAACTTAGGTTTTGGAAATATGGCTGATTAAAGTAGTCGCATTGAGATGTGCAGACAGAGATTTGTCGAAGTTTGACACGAAATATAATAATAAATACGGAGGTGTGCCAACATGACGTACACATAGGATGATAGAATAGGTCCTGAAATTTAGTATTATACCACCCAAGTTATCTTAAAAACTTAGGTTTTGGAAATATGGGTGATTAAATTAGTCGCTATGCGATGTGCGGACAACGATTTGTCTAAGTTTGACATGAAATATAAAAATAAATACGGAATTGTGGATACATGACTTACACATAGGGTGATAGAATAGTACCAGAACTTCTGTATTATACCACCCAAGTTACCGTAAAAACTTAGGTTTTGTAAATATGGCTGATTAAAGTAGTCGCATTGAGATGTGCGGACAGCGATTTGTCAAAGTATGACATGAAAAATAAAATAAATACGGAGGTGTGCCAACATGACGTACACATAGGATGATAGAATAGGTCCTGAAATTTAGTATTATACCACCCAAGTTACCTTAAAAAATTAGGTTTTGGAAATATGGGTGATTAAATTAGTCGCTATGCGATGTGCGGACAACGATTTGTCTAAGTTTGACATGAAATATATAAATAAATAAGGAATTGTGGATACATGACGTACACATAGGGTGATAGAATAGGACCAGAACTTCTGTATTATACCACCCAAGTTACCGTAAAAACTTAGGTTTTGGAAATATGGCTGATTAAAGTAGTCGCATTGAGATGTGCGGACAGCGATTTGTCAAAGTATGACAAGAAAAATAAAATAAATACGCAAGTGTGCCAACATGACGTACACATAGGATGATAGAATAGGTCCTGAAATTTAGTATTATACCACCCAAGTTACCTTAAAAACTTAGGTTTTGGAAATATGGGTGATTAAATTAGTCGCTATGCGATGTGCGGACAACGATTTGTCTAAGTTTGACATGAAATATAAAAATAAATTCGGAATTGTGGATACATGACGTACACATAGGGTGATAGAAGAGGACCAGAACTTCTGTATTATACCACCCAAGTTACCGTAAAAACTTAGGTTTTGGAAATATGGCTGATTAAAGTAGTCGCATTGAGATGTGCGGACAGCGATTTGTCTAAGTTTGACATGAAATATAAAAATAAATACGGAATTGTGGATACATAACGTACACATAGGGTGATAGAATAGGACCAGAACTTTAGTACTATACCACCCAAGTTACCGTAAAAACGTAGGTTTTGGAAATATGGTTGATTAAATTAGTCGCTATGCGATGTGCGGACAACGATTTGTCGAAGTTTGACACGATATATAAAAAAATACGGAGGTGTGCCAACATGACGTACACATAGGATGATAGAATAGGTCCAGAACTTTAGTACTATACCACCAAAGTTACCGTAAAAACTTAGGTTTTGGAAATATGGGTGATTAAATTAGTCGCTATGCGATGTGCGGACAACGATTTGTCTAAGTTTGACATGAAATATAAAAATAAATACGGAATTTTGAATACATGACGTACACATAGGGTGATAGAGTAGGACCAGAACTTCTGTACTATACCACCCAAGTTACCTTAAAATCTTAGGTTTTGGATATATGGGTGATTAAATTAGTCGCTATGCGATGTGCGGACAACGATTTGTCTAAGTATGACATGAAATATAATAATAAATACGGAGGTGTGCCAACATTACTTACACGTAGGGTGATAGAATAGGACCAGAACTTCTGTATTATACCACCCAAGTTACCGTAAAAACTTAGGTTTTGGAAATATGGCTGATTAAAGTAGTCGCATTGAGATGTGCGGACAGAGATTTGTCGAAGTTTGACACAAAATATAATAATAAATACGGAGGTGTGCCAACATGACGTACACATAGGATGATAGAATAGGTCCTGAAATTTAGTATTATACCACCCAAGTTACCATAAAAACTTAGGTTTTGGAAATATGGGTGATTAAATTAGTCGCTATGCGATGTGCGGACACCGATTTGTCTAAGTTTGACATGAAATATAAAAATAAATATGGAATTGTGGATACATGACGTACACATAGGGTGATAGAATTTGTACCAGAACTTCTGTATTATACCACCCAAGTTACCGTAAAAACTTAGGTTTTGGAAATATGGCTGATTAAAGTAGTCGCATTGAGATGTGCGGACAGCGATTTGTCAAAGTATGACATGAAAAATAAAATAAATACGGAGGTTTGCCAACATGACGTACACATAGGATGATAGAATAGGTCCTGAAATTTAGTATTATACCACCCAAGTTACCTTAAAAACTTAGGTTTTGGAAATATGGGTGATTAAATTAGTCGGACAACGATTTGTCTAAGTTTGTCATGAAATATAAAAATAAATAAGGAATTGTGGATACATGACATACACATAAGGTGATAGAATAGGACCAGAACTTCTGTATTATACCACCCAAGTTACCTTAAAAACTTAGGTTTTGGAAATATGGGTGATTAAATTAGTCGCTATGCGATGTGCGGACAACGATTTGTCTAAGTTTGACATGATATATAAAAATAAATACGGAATTGTGGATACATGACTTACACATAGGGTGATAGAATAGTACCAGAACTTCTGTATTATACCACCCAAGTTACCGTAAAAACTTAGGTTTTGTAAATATGGCTGATTAAAGTAGTCGCATTGAGATGTGCGGACAGCGATTTGTCAAAGTATGACATGAAAAATAAAATAAATACGGAGGTGTGCCAACATGACGTACACATAGGATGATAGAATAGGTCCTGAAATTTAGTATTATACCACCCAAGTTACCTTAAAAAATTAGGTTTTGGAAATATGGGTGATTAAATTAGTCGCTATGCGATGTGCGGACAACGATTTGTCTAAGTTTGACATGAAATATAAAAATAAATAAGGAATTGTGGATACATGACGTACACATAGGGTGATAGAATAGGACCAGAACTTCTGTATTATACCACCCAAGTTACCGTAAAAACTTAGGTTTTGGAAATATGGCTGATTAAAGTAGTCGCATTGAGATGTGCGGACAGCGATTTGTCAAAGTATGACAAGAAAAATAAAATAAATACGCAAGTGTGCCAACATGACGTACACATAGGATGATAGAATAGGTCCTGAAATTTAGTATTATACCACCCAAGTTACCTTAAAAACTTAGGTTTTGGAAATATGGGTGATTAAATTAGTCGCTATGCGATGTGCGGACAACGATTTGTCTAAGTTTGACATGAAATATAAAAATAAATACGGAATTGTTGATACATGACGTACACATAGGGTGATAGAAGAGGACCAGAACTTCTGTATTATACCACCCAAGTTACCGTAAAAACTTAGGTTTTGGAAATATGGCTGATTAAAGTAGTCGCATTGAGATGTGCGGACAGCGATTTGTCTAAGTTTGACATGAAATATAAAAATAAATACGGAATTGTGGATACATAACGTACACATAGGGTGATAGAATAGGACCAGAACTTTAGTACTATACCACCCAAGTTACCGTAAAAACGTAGGTTTTGGAAATATGGTTGATTAAATTAGTCGCTATGCGATGTGCGGACAACGATTTGTCGAAGTTTGACACGATATATAAAAAAAATACGGAGGTGTGCCAACATGACGTACACATAGGATGATAGAATAGGTCCAGAACTTTAGTACTATACCACCAAAGTTACCGTAAAAACTTAGGTTTTGGAAATATGGGTGATTAAATTAGTCGCTATGCGATGTGCGGACAACGATTTGTCTAAGTTTGACATGAAATATAAAAATAAATACGGAATTGTGGATACATGACGTACACATAGGGTGATAGAATAGGACCAGAACTTCTGTACTATACCACCCAAGTTACCTTAAAATCTTAGGTTTTGGATATATGGGTGATTAAATTAGTCGCTATGCGATGTGCGGACAACGATTTGTTTAAGTATGACATGAAATATAATAATAAATACGGAGGTGTGCCAACATTACTTACACGTAGGGTGATAGAATAGGACCAGAACTTCTGTATTATACCACCCAAGTTACCGTAAAAACTTAGGTTTTGGAAATATGGCTGATTAAAGTAGTCGCATTGAGATGTGCGGACAGAGATTTGTCGAAGTTTGACACAAAATATAATAATAAATACGGAGGTGTGCCAACATGACGTACACATAGGATGATAGAATAGGTCCTGAAATTTAGTATTATACCACCCAAGTTACCTTAAAAACTTAGGTTTTGGAAATATGGGTGATTAAATTAGTCGCTATGCGATGTGCGGACAACGATTTGTCTAAGTTTGACATGAAATATAAAAATAAATATGGAATTGTGGATACATGACGTACACATAGGGTGATAGAATTTGTACCAGAACTTCTGTATTATACCACCCAAGTTACCGTAAAAACTTAGGTTTTGGAAATATGGCTGATTAAAGTAGTCGCATTGAGATGTGCGGACAGCGATTTGTCAAAGTATGACATGAAAAATAAAATAAATACGGAGGTGTGCCAACATGACGTACACATAGGATGATAGAATCGGTCCTGAAATTTAGTATTATACCACCCAAGGTACCTTAAAAACTTAGGTTTTGGAAATATGGGTGATTAAATTAGTCGGACAACGATTTGTCTAAGTTTGTCATGAAATATAAAAATAAATAAGGAATTGTGGATACATGACATACACATAGGGTGATAGAATAGGACCAGAACTTCTGTATTATACCACCCAAGTTACCGTTAAAACTTAGGTTTTGGAAATATGGCTGATTAAAGTAGTCGCATTGAGATGTGCGGACAGCGATTTGTCAAAGTATGACATGAAAAATAAAATAAATACGGAAGTGTGCCAACATGACGTACACATAGGATGATAGAATAGGTCCTGAAATTTAGTATTATACCACCCAAGTTACCTTAAAAACTTAGGTTTTGGAAATATGGGTGATTAAATTAGTCGCTATGCGATGTGCGGACAACGATTTGTCTAAGTTTGACATGAAATATAAAAATAAATACGGAATTGTGGATACATGACGTACACATAGGTGATAGAATAGGACAAGAACTTCTGTATTATACCACCCAAGTTACCGTAAAAACTTAGGTTTTGGAAATATGGCTGATTAAAGTAGTCGCATTGAGATGTGCGGACAGCGATTTGTCTAAGTTTGACATGAAATATAAAAATAAATACGGAATTGTGGATACATGACGTACACATAGGGTGATAGAATAGGACCAGAACTTTAGTACTATACCACCCAAGTTACCGTAAAAACGTAGGTTTTGGAAATATGGCTGATTAAATTAGTCGCTATGCGATGTGCGGACAACGATTTGTCTAAGTTTGACATGAAATATAAAAATAAATACGGAATTGTGGATACATGACGTACACATAGGGTGATAGAATAGGACCAGAACTTCTGTACTATACCACCCAAGTTACCTTAAAATCTTAGGTTTTGGAAATATGGGTGATTAAATTAGTCGCTCTGCGATGTGCGGACAACGATTTGTCTAAGTATGACATGAAATATAATAATAAATACGGAGGTGTGCCAACATTACGTACATATAGTGTGATAGAATAGGACAAGAACTTCTGTATTATACCACCCAAGTTACCGTAAAAACTTAGGTTTTGGAAATATGGCTGATTAAAGTAGTCGCATTGAGATGTGCGGACAGCGATTTGTCAAAGTATGACATGAAAATTAAAATAAATACGGAAGTGTGCCAACATGACGTACACATAGGATGATAGAATAGGTCCTGAAATTTAGTATTATACCACCCAAGTTACCTTAAAAACTTAGGTTTTGGAAATATGGGTGATTAAATTAGTCGCTATGCATGTGCGGACAACGATTTGTCTAAGTTTGACATGAAATATAAAAATAAATACGGAATTGTGGATACATGACGTACACATAGGGTGATAGAATAGGACCAGAACTTCTGTACTATACCACCCAAGTTACCTTAAAATCTTAGGTTTTGGATATATGGGTGATTAAATTAGTCGCTATGCGATGTGCGGACAACGATTTGTCTAAGTATGACATGAAATATAATAATAAATACGGAGGTGTGCCAACATTACGTACATATAGTGTGATAGAATAGGACAAGAACTTCTGTATTATACCACCCAAGTTACCGTAAAAACTTAGGTTTTGGAAATATGGCTGATTAAAGTAGTCGCATTGAGATGTGCGGACAGAGATTTGTCGAAGTTTGACACGAAATATAAAAAAAATACGGAGGTGTGCCAACATGACGTACACATAGGATGATAGAATAGGTCCAGAACTTTGGTATTATACCACCCAAGTTACCTTAAAAACTTAGGTTTTGGAAATATGCGTGATTAAATTAGTCGCTATGCGATGTGCGGACAACGATTTGTCTAAGTTTGACATGAAATATAAAAATAAATACGGAATTGTGGATACATAACGTACACATAGGGTGATAGAATAGGACCAGAACTTCTGTATTATACCACCCAAGTTACCGTAAAAACTTAGGTTTTGGAAATATGGCTGATTAAAGTAGTCGCATTGAGATGTGCGGACAGCGATTTGTCAAAGTATGACATGAAAATTAAAATAAATACGGAAGTGTGCCAACATGACGTACACATAGGATGATAGAATAGGTCCTGAAATTTAGTATTATACCACCCAAGTTACCTTAAAAACTTAGGTTTTGGAAATATGGGTGATTAAATTAGTCGCTATGCATGTGCGGACAACGATTTGTCTAAGTTTGACATGAAATATAAAAATAAATACGGAATTGTGGATACATGACGTACACATAGGGTGATAGAATAGGACCAGAACTTCTGTACTATACCACCCAAGTTACCTTAAAATCTTAGGTTTTGGATATATGGGTGATTAAATTAGTCGCTATGCGATGTGCGGACAACGATTTGTCTAAGTATGACATGAAATATAATAATAAATACGGAGGTGTGCCAACATTACGTACATATAGTGTGATAGAATAGGACAAGAACTTCTGTATTATACCACCCAAGTTACCGTAAAAACTTAGGTTTTGGAAATATGGCTGATTAAAGTAGTCGCATTGAGATGTGCGGACAGAGATTTGTCGAAGTTTGACACGAAATATAAAAAAAATACGGAGGTGTGCCAACATGACGTACACATAGGATGATAGAATAGGTCCAGAACTTTAGTATTATACCACCCAAGTTACCTTAAAAACTTAGGTTTTGGAAATATGCGTGATTAAATTAGTCGCTATGCGATGTGCGGACAACGATTTGTCTAAGTTTGACATGAAATATAAAAATAAATACGGAATTGTGGATACATAACGTACACATAGGGTGATAGAATAGGACCAGAACTTCTGTATTATACCACCCAAGTTACCGTAAAAACTTAGGTTTTGGAAATATGGCTGATTAAAGTAGTCGCATTGAGATGTGCGGACAGCGATTTGTCAAAGTATGACATGAAAATTAAAATAAATACGGAAGTGTGCCAACATGACGTACACATAGGATGATAGAATAGGTCCTGAAATTTAGTATTATACCACCCAAGTTACCTTAAAAACTTAGGTTTTGGAAATATGGGTGATTAAATTAGTCGCTATGCATGTGCGGACAACGATTTGTCTAGGTTTGACATGAAATATAAAAATAAATACGGAATTGTGGATACATGACGTACACATAGGATGAAAGAATAGGACCAGAACTTCTGTATTATACCACCCAAGTTACCGTAAAAACTTAGGTTTTGGAAATATGGGTGATTAAATTAGTCGAATTGAGATGTGTGGTCAGCGATTTGTCTAAGTTTGACATGAAATTTAAAAATAAATACGGAATTGTGGATACATGACGTTCACATAGGGTGATAAAATAGGACCAGAAATTTAGTATTATACCACCCAAGTTACCTTAAAAACTTAGGTTTTGGTAATATGGGTGATTAAATTAGTCGCTATGTGATGTATGGACAACGATTTGTCTAAGTTTGACATGAAATATAAAAATAAATACGGAATTGTGGATACATGACGTACACATAGGGTGATATAATAGGACCAGAACTTTAGTACTATACCACCCAAGTTACCTTAAAAACTTAGGTTTTTGAAATATTGGTGATTAAATTAGTCGCTATGCGATGTGCGGACAACGATTTGTCTAAGTATGACATGAAATATAATAATAAATACGGAGGTGTGCCAACATGACGTACACATAGGATGATAGAATAGGTCCTGAAATTTAGTATTATACCACCCAAGTTACCGTAAAAACGTAGGTTTTGGAAATATGGGTGATTAAATTAGTCGCTATGCGGTGTGCGGACAACGATTTGTCTAAGTTTGACATAAAATATAAAATAAATACGGCAGTGTGTCAGCATGACGTACACGTAGGATGAAAGAATAGGACCAGAACTTTAGTACTATACCACCCTAGTTACCTTAAAAACTTAGGTTTTGGAAATACGGGTGATTAAAATAGTCGCTTTGGATGTGTGGACAGTGATCCACCTAAGTTTGACATAAAATATAAAATAAATACGGCAGTGTGTCAGCATGACGTACACGTAGGGTGATGAAATAGGACCAGAACTTCTGTATTATACCACCCAAGTTACCGTAAAAACTTAGGTTTTGGAAATATGGCTGATTAAAGTAGTCGCATTGAGATGTGCGAACAGCGATTTGTCAAAGTATGACATGAAAAATAAAATAAATACGGAAGTGTGCCAACATGACGTACACATAGGATGATAGAATAGGTCCTGAAATTTAGTATTATACCACCCAAGTTACCTTAAAAACTTAGGTTTTGGAAATATGGCTGATTAAAGTAGTCGCTATGCGATGTGCGGACAGCGATTTGTCAAAGTATGACATGAAAAATAAAATAATTACGGAAGTGTGCCAACATGACGTACACATAGGATGATAGAATAGGTCCTGAAATTTAGTATTATACCACCCAAGTTACCTTAAAAACTTAGGTTTTGGAAATATGGGTGATTAAATTAGTCGCTATGCGATGTGCGGACAACGTTTTGTCTAAGTTTGACATGAAATATAAAAATAAATACGGAATTGTGGATACATGACGTACACATAGGTGATAGAATAGGACAAGAACTTCTGTATTATACCACCCAAGTTACCGTAAAAACTTAGGTTTTGGAAATATGGCTGATTAAAGTAGTCGCATTGAGATGTGCGGACAGCGATTTGTCTAAGTTTGACATGAAATATAAAAATAAATACGGAATTGTGGATACATGACGTACACATAGGGTGATAGAATAGGACCAGAACTTTAGTACTATACCACCCAAGTTACCGTAAAAACGTAGGTTTTGGAAATATGGCTGATTAAATTAGTCGCTATGCGATGTGCGGACAACGATTTGTCTAAGTTTGACATGAAATATAAAAATAAATACGGAATTGTGGATACATGACGTACACATAGGGTGATAGAATAGGACCAGAACTTCTGTACTATACCACCCAAGTTACCTTAAAATCTTAGGTTTTGGAAATATGGGTGATTAAATTAGTCGCTCTGCGATGTGCGGACAACGATTTGTCTAAGTTTGACATGAAATATAAAAATAAATACGGAATTGTGGATACATGACGTACACATAGGGTGATAGAATAGGACCAGAACTTCTGTACTATACCACCCAAGTTACCTTAAAATCTTAGGTTTTGGATATATGGGTGATTAAATTAGTCGCTATGCGATGTGCGGACAACGATTTGTCTAAGTATGACATGAAATATAATAATAAATACGGAGGTGTGCCAACATTACGTACATATAGTGTGATAGAATAGGACAAGAACTTCTGTATTATACCACCCAAGTTACCGTAAAAACTTAGGTTTTGGAAATATGGCTGATTAAAGTAGTCAGATTGAGATGTGCGGACAGAGATTTGTCGAAGTTTGACACGAAATATAAAAAAAATACGGAGGTGTGCCAACATGACGTACACATAGGATGATAGAATAGGTCCAGAACTTTAGTATTATACCACCCAAGTTACCTTAAAAACTTAGGTTTTGGAAATATGGGTGATTAAATTAGTCGCTATGCGATGTGCGGACAACGATTTGTCTAAGTTTGACATGAAATATAAAAATAAATACGGAATTGTGGATACATAACGTACACATAGGGTGATAGAATAGGACCAGAACTTCTGTATTATACCACCCAAGTTACCGTAAAAACTTAGGTTTTGGAAATATGGCTGATTAAAGTAGTCGCATTGAGATGTGCGGACAGCGATTTGTCAAAGTATGACATGAAAATTAAAATAAATACGGAAGTGTGCCAACATGACGTACACATAGGATGATAGAATAGGTCCTGAAATTTAGTATTATACCACCCAAGTTACCTTAAAAACTTAGGTTTTGGAAATATGGGTGATTAAATTAGTCGCTATGCGATGTGCGGACAACGATTTGTCTAAGTTTGACATGAAATATAAAAATAAATACGGAATTGTGGATACATGACGTACACATAGGATGAAAGAATAGGACCAGAACTTCTGTATTATACCACCCAAGTTACCGTAAAAACTTAGGTTTTGGAAATATGGGTGATTAAATTAGTCGAATTGAGATGTGTGGTCAGCGATTTGTCTAAGTTTGACATGAAATTTAAAAATAAATACGGAATTGTGGATACATGACGTTCACATAGGGTGATAAAATAGGACCAGAAATTTAGTATTATACCACCCAAGTTACCTTAAAAACTTAGATTTTGGAAATATGGGTGATTAAATTAGTCGCTATGTGATGTATGGACAACGATTTGTCTAAGTTTGACATGAAATATAAAAATAAATACGGAATTGTGGATACATGACGTACACATAGGGTGATAGAATAGGACCAGAACTTTAGTACTATACCACCCAAGTTACCTTAAAAACTTAGGTTTTTGAAATATTGGTGATTAAATTAGTCGCTATGCGATGTGCGGACAACGATTTGTCTAAGTATGACATGAAATATAATAATAAATACGGAGGTGTGCCAACATGACGTACACATAGGATGATAGAATAGGTCTTGAAATTTAGTATTATACCACCCAAGTTACCGTAAAAACGTAGGTTTTGGAAATATGGGTGATTAAATTAGTCGCTATGCGGTGTGCGGACAACGATTTGTCTAAGTTTGACATAAAATATAAAATAAATACGACAGTGTGTCAGCATGACGTACACGTAGGATGAAAGAATAGGACCAGAACTTTAGTACTATACCACCCAAGTTACCTTAAAAACTTAGGTTTTGGAAATACGGGTGATTAAAATAGTCGCTTTGGATGTGTGGACAGTGATCCACCTAAGTTTGACATAAAATATAAAATAAATACGGCAGTGTGTCAGCATGACGTACACGTAGGGTGATGAAATAGGACCAGAACTTCTGTATTATACCACCCAAGTTACCGTAAAAACTTAGGTTTTGGAAATATGGCTGATTAAAGTAGTCGCATTGAGATGTGCGGACAGCGATTTGTCAAAGTATGACATGAAAAATAAAATAAATACGGAAGTGTGCCAACATGACGTACACATAGGATGATAGAATAGGTCCTGAAATTTAGTATTATACCACCCAAGTTACCTTAAAAACTTAGGTTTTGGAAATATGGCTGATTAAAGTAGTTGCTATGCGATGTGCGGACAGCGATTTGTCAAAGTATGACATGAAAAATAAAATAAATACGGAAGTGTGCCAACATTACGTACACATAGGATGAAAGAATAGGACCAGAACTTTAGTACTATACCACCCAAAGTACCTTAAAAACTTAGGTTTTGGAAATATGGGTGATTAAATTAGTCGCTATGCGATTTGCGGACAACGATTTGTCTAAGTATGACATGAAATATAATAATAAATACGGAGGTGTGCCAACATTACGTACACGTAGGGTGATAGAATAGGACCAGAACTTCTGTATTATACCACCCAAGTTACCGTAAAAACTTAGGTTTTGGAAATATGGCTGATTAAAGTAGTCGCATTGAGATGTGCGGACAGCGATTCGTCAAAGTATGACATGAAAAATAAAATAAATACGGAAGTGTGCCAACATGACGTACACATAGGATGATAGAAGAGGTCCAGAACTTTAGTACTATACCACCCAAGTTACCTTATAAACTTAGGTTTTGGAAATATGGGTGATTAAATTAGTCGCTATGCGATGTGCGGACAACGATTTGTCTAAGTTTGACATGAAATATAAAAATAAATACGGAATTGTGGATACATGACGTACACATAGGGTGATAGAATAGGACCAGAACTTCTGTATTATACCACCCAAGTTACCGTAAAAACTTAGGTTTTGGAAATATGGGTGATTAAATTAGTCGCTTTGCGATGTGCGGACAACGATTTGTCTAAGTTTAACATGAAATATAAAAATAAATACTGAATTGTGGATACATGACGTACACGTAGGATAAAAGAAGAGGACCAGAACTTTAGTACTATACCACCCAAGTTACCTTAAAAACTTAGGTTTTGGAAATATGGGTGATTAAATTAGTCGCTATGCGATGTGCGGACAACGATTTGTCTAAGTATGACATGAAATATAATAATAAATACGGAGGTGTGCCAACATTACGTACACGTAGGGTGATAGAATAGGACCAGAACTTCTGTATTATACCACCCAAGTTACCGTTAAAACTTAGGTTTTGGAAATATGGCTGATTAAAGTAGTCGCATTGAGATGTGCGGACAGCGATTTGTCAAAGTATGACATGAAAAATAAAATAAATACGGAGGTGTGCCAACATGACGTACACATAGGATGATAGAATAGGTCCTGAAATTTAGTATTATACCACCCAAGTTACCTTAAAAACTTAGGTTTTGGAAATATGGGTGATTAAATTAGTCGCTATGCGATGTGCGGACAACGATTTGTCTAAGTTTGACATGAAATATAAAAATAAATAAGGAATTGTGGATACATGACGTACACATAGGGTGATAGAATAGGACCAGAACTTCTGTATTATACCACCCAAGTTACCGTTAAAACTTAGGTTTTGGAAATATGGCTGATTAAAGTAGTCGCATTGAGATGTGCGGACAGCGATTTGTCAAAGTATGACATGAAAAATAAAATAAATACGGAAGTTTGCCAACATGACGTACACATAGGATGATAGAATAGGTCCTGAAATTTAGTATTATACCACCCAAGTTACCTTAAAAACTTAGGTTTTGGAAATATGGGTGATTAAATTAGTCGCTATGCGATGTGCGGACAACGATTTGTCTAAGTTTGACATGAAATATAAAAATAAATACGGAATTGTGGATACATGACGTACACATAGGTGATAGAATAGGACAAGAACTTCTGTATAATACCACCCAAGTTACCGTAAAAACTTAGGTTTTGGAAATATGGCTGATTAAAGTAGTCGCATTGAGATGTGCGGACAGCGATTTGTCTAAGTTTGACATGAAATATAAAAATAAATACGGAATTGTGGATACATGACTTACACATAGGGTGATAGAATAGGACCAGAACTTTAGTACTATACCACCCAAGTTACCGTAAAAACGTAGGTTTTGGAAATATGGCTGATTAAATTAGTCGCTATGCGATGTGCGGACAACGATTTGTCTAAGTTTGACATGAAATATAAAAATAAATACGGAATTGTGGATACATGACGTACACATAGGGTGATAGAATAGGACCAGAACTTCTGTACTATACCACCCAAGTTACCTTAAAATCTTAGGTTTTGGATATATGGGTGATTAAATTAGTCGCTATGCGATGTGCGGACAACGATTTGTCTAAGTATGACATGAAATATAATAATAAATACGGAGGTGTGCCAACATTACGTACATATAGGGTGATAGAATAGGACAAGAACTTCTGTATTATACCACCCAAGTTACCGTAAAAACTTAGGTTTTGGTAATACGGGTTATTAAAATAGTCGCTTTGGATGTGTGGACAGTGATCCACCTAAGTTTGACATAAAATATAAAATAAATACGGCAGTGTGTCAGCATGACGTACACGTAGGGTGATGAAATAGGACCAGAACTTCTGTATTATACCACCCAAGTTACCGTAAAAACTTAGGTTTTGGAAATATGGGTGATTAAATTAGTCGCTATGCGATGTGCGGACAACAATTTGTCTAAATTTGACATGAAATATAAAAATAAATACGGAATTGTGGATACATTCCGTATTTGTTTCGTAGGCATTTTTCATTAGCATTCCATGGCCAGACTTAGCATTTCTTGGGGGAAATAATTTTACAATAATCTTTTCATATTTCTTAGATTTATTGCGATATATTGGAGCAGTAGATGAGTAACCCTTTCTGTGTGCATTTGTAAGTTTGATAATTTGTTTAAAATTAATAAGATCCTTAGGTGTGTATCTTGCGGGATTGGTTTTAAAGATCAGCTCAAAAAGACCTGGTGTACCAGAATATGTTTTTCCTTTAATTGTTATGTTATCCATATCATCCGTGGAAATAACACTATTACCAATCATAATTTTATCATTTTCCGCTCTAGCACCATAGACGTGACATTTCCTCTTCGGTATGTTTCCTTCTAGCATTTTCAATATATATTTTCTTGTTAAAAGTCCTTTTTTACCGATATCTATAGCTATGTTACTGACATTAGTAATAGACTTATCTGTAACCTCAGTTGTTGGTTGTTCATCCGCATCATCTTCATTTTCACTAACTTCAAACCCATCTTTTCTTTCCCTTTCGATATCATTTTCTTCGGTTATATCTTTATCAGCTGAACTATTAGAAGTAGTAGAATAGTTATCATCTGTAGGCGAAAGTTCCCCTTCTGATACATTTTTTTTATCAACTGGCAAAATATTGTCTAAATCATCATTCTTTTTGGTTTGCATTTCCATTTTCATTGAGATTTCTTTTATAGGATTGATTACAGGTTTAAATGTAGTTTCCAAATACCGTTCCCTTTCCTGAATTCCTACTTTTAAATCACGTGTCTTTTTTCGTATTGAATCACTGAGGAATTTTATTTTCCCAATCAAATCTTCTTGATCAGCCATGTTCACTCAGTAATGGTATATATGTAAATGGTTTGGGTTAGATATTATAACATAATATATTGGTCAAACCCAATTCTGTACCGACCCTCTAGAAGTGGATGGTCTTTGCTTATAACTAAGAACCCGTACATTTGGCTCCATGCTTGACAACAACACTCTTTAAATTTCGAAAACGTCATGTCACATCCAACATGATCATTGTAAATGTGTTTTAAATTTAAATCATCTTGTTTGAAAATCACAATCAAGTTTACATTATCCCGGATTAATTGTTTTGGAATTTTGCTGTACGTCTGACCAATATATATTGAGTCTATGTTGTTGTGCCTTCCCATTGCAAAGTAATTTGATATTGACTTTTGGTTCTCTGACGAGACATCATCAAATATAAAAACTGAATACTGTTTAGCTTTGTTTGGTGCAATGACATTTTCACTCGAACTAAATTTGTAGTATCCAATTTCACCAGCATCCTTTAAAATCTTTTCCAACAACTGATATTTTGGCTGGTCCAACGACTTTGAAAAGATGTATACATTGTTGAAATGCAGACCATTTGATTGTGTTAAAAGATTAAAAACAACATTTGTTTTTCCGGAGTTCGATGGACCTGATATAATACATCTAATCGAATCTGGAAATAAACTCCCATGCTTACTACTATTTCTCGATCTTATATTATCAACTGTTAAATCATCAATGTTAAGGACGTTCAATTTTTTTTCTTGTTGCATTATCCTAAAACTCATTTTTTTACCCAACAATGTACATTCAAAGAACACTGGAGATGGAATAATTAAGACTCTTATATCAAGTCCTTTTTAGACACCCAAGAGTCATGTGATTTGTTAAATCCTAACCACCGAACGTATACTTTATCTTTTTTTCTTTTTAATATTTTTTCAACGAGATATATGTCACCAATCTTTGATTTTAACATTTCATGACCATAGAAACTGCCTTGAAGTATTTCCCCTCTATTATCTTTAAGGATGTATGTCTCGGGATTTGTAGGCTGTACTCTATAGACCTCAAATACTTCATTGGTCCAATTCGGTAAATATCCTTTGCTAAATAGGTTTTTGTACTTGCTAATTCTAACTTTATCTCCTGGGAAAAACTTCTTAGGTGGAGACTTTTCTTCAGCAGGTGCAGTTTGTTTCTTTATTCTCTTCCTAACTAAATCTTCATTACTTTTGTTTACTTCAACTGGCCTCATTCCAATAGTCCTATGGAATTTATTGTTGTAGGTTTTGATGAGCTCGGAAAGAATGTCATACCAAACGTGATTTCCTCTTAAAGAAAACTGCTTGAACATCAAAGTTTTTAGCGTTCTATTAAATCTTTCTATAATGGTTGCCTTTTTCTCACTTTTTGTAGAATAATGGTTTATGTTGTGCCGTTTCATGAGGTTTGAAAATATTTTATTGAAGAACTCCTTTCCATCATCGGTTTGCAGGTGATTCATCTTTATGTTATTTATTTTGATGATTTTTTCCATTGCATTTGATACTGTTTCTCCTTTTTTATCCTTAAGCGGAGCTGCAAATGCAACTTTTGTGAAACAGTTAATTAACGTCAATATATATTTATAGTTTTGGTTTATACTTCTGTACGGTTTCATTTCAACGAGATCTGATTGATATAAGTCATTTAAACCCTTCAATACAGTGTTTCGTCTAGGGAAATGCCTTCTTGCAGGTTTGTGTAGCTCATTAACGATATCCTGTTTTGTAAAACTCATATTTGAAGTAATACAACCTTTACTGCTCAGAAACCTGAACCACACTGCAATATAATTAATGTTTCGATCGTAAATATAACCGTATTCATGATATCAATGAAGAGAGTAGTGCCCGTATGGCAAGGTATGGACACCATCTTCTAAAATAACACGTTTATCATCATAAGGAGAGAGGGACTTCTTACTTTCTCTGACAGTAAATAATTGGTGGTTAAAGCTTCGAATACTATTAAACGTTGCAGTGTATGTGATATGTTCTTCCAGGCATTTTTTATAATGATCAAAAGTAATTCTTTTCTTTACATACATGTTCTTTATTCCTTTTGCTTTCTTAATGCAGTGAGATTCCGCAAAGTCAATGGCATACATTTTTGAAGCTAAAGCTATTATTTCTTTAATCAATTCGCCATTTGCTTCATCCTTGAATTTCCCTAATACCTTTTTGTTTTTATCATGGTACAGTGAATGATTCGTGGGGTAATCAGAAAAATCAAAGTCATTATTATAAGGAAATACTTTCAAATCATAGTACATATCTTCTGTTTTTATCCAGTAAACGAACGAGTCCGTGTCCATGTAGCAAATTCCGATGTTTTCCCTTCCAAAGTGTTTAACCATTTTGTTGTAGTGAAAGTCATACATGTGGGTCTTCGAGATATCCAAAATACTCATTCCTACATACAACGGTCTGTCCATTTTTACGCAAGTTTTGTTCATGCAGACTGCAACTAAATTTTCATTGATAATAATAGACGTGTTAAAGTTAGGTTTTGCTACCAGTTTTTCCAGTTTTTTAGAGTCACATATTAATTTGACATTTTTATGCTTCCTTTTGTTTTCAAGCGTTTTTCCAAATATAGCATTATTCATTAATTTGTAAAAGTCCTTTTCAAATGCGGAATTTGCTTTCGTCCTTCTCGAAGTGTTTGAATCGATGTAAGGCTTTAACCAACAAGATTGCTTAAACCGAATGGCTCTATGAATTTTTGTAACCTTCAGTCCTAATTTAATCGCTTGTTGTATGACCCAATAATGAGCTACATATTTAGTTTTGTGACATAGGGTTGTCATAAGTTTTGGATGTTTCTTCCCAGGAGGAATTTCAGATCTTGGCAACAAAGGTAAATCATAGTGATGGTCATGTAAGTTCTTATCATATTCAATATCACATTCTAAAATATATCCAACCTCTCCATAAGGTTTTATTTGAAGGATATCACCTACATCACAAGGGTCGACCCATTTAAACTCACCGTACGGTAGCGGTTTCGACATGGCCCAACCATATAAATTATTAGCATCAAAGTAGGCTAAGAATATAGACTCTTTATTTTTATCATAATCAGAAAGATACTTGTTATTGGCCTTCATTCTTCTGGTAACACTCTGGGTTATACCACCTCGAATTCCAGATTCAATCATTAGAATCATATCAATATCAGTTAACAACTCTAGGTTGCATTTAGTCTCCTTTAACATGGCTTGCCAGGCCAGACCGGGTGCTGTGCAGTAATATAGAGGGTCAAGACCATATGCTTTAAAGCATGTATTACGGAATTCCTCCATTATGTCACATAATAAAGTCACATCTAACGAGACATAGAAATCATTGTATTCACCTAAAGTTTTAAACTTCATCTCTTCCCAAACACGACATGCGTGTTGATAATCATTGGGATCGATTTCTTCCTCAGAAAGCTTACTATAAAACTTTTCAATTGGAGGTAGGGATGTCTCTTTAAATCTTTCAAGAGAGTCAATGTAGTCATAACAAAAAACTCCTTTCCTTATAACTAAGTCCAGCTTATCTTCAGGCACCAGTTTTTTTGTCTCAACTAAGTTACTTCTTTGAAGATTTTCAGTTAGTTTCTGTAAACTGCAGGACATAAATTTGAACGAATCAATGAATTTGAGCTTCATCTTTCCAACCTTCTTGCTGAAGCTTATAAAATTTTCATTTGTTGTCGCCAAAACGTCAATAGATCCATTATCCCTTCCGAGCTCTGGAATAATCATATGGGAGTCATATTTTTGTAAATTATGCAGTATTACAGGAATAAATTTTGGTACTTTGTAATTGATATTGCATGAATTACATGCAGGGCCTCTATATCGGCCCGATAAATGGCAATGGTCCCTTACTTTTGGATTTAATTCTGTGAAAATCTTATTGCAAATATAGCAATGTGTTGCTGCATTGTGTATCGCTTGTTGATCAACGTTCAAGTCGTCCATCGGAACGATGTAGCTATATAATATTTATACTTTTGCAGCAATATCATATAAATCATCAATAAAGTGTTTACCTGCATTTTCCCCCCTGTATACCTTTGGCTTTGATGATAGACCATAGTGTTCCAAGTGGTTATCAGTAAGTGTCGACTTTAATAAAATTGCATAACTGTTAGGTTCATGTTTTTGATACTTGCATCGAGAACCTGTATCATTTACATCATCTACGGGTAATAATGTTGCTTCAAAATCAGCATAGATAACTATTGGTATTCTATATTGATGACTCACTTTATTAAAAACCAAATTAGATTTATCTTGGGGCGGTAAATCAATTCTCACCTGTGAATGTTTACCACATATTCTTAGATGTTCAGCTAACCAATTTACTCCATGTCTTTTGTTTGATTTATTTACAAAGCAGAGGCATCGTTTGCATACGATCAAAGCGTGTGTTTTTTTTTCGAAGCTGACGAGCAACAAGGCGGTTGAAGTCTTTGATGTAAACATAATGAGATACATCTCCATCTTTAAGCAACAGTAGATCAGTATGATCTCTAAGTTCTGTAGTTGCAATTTTTAAAGGATAAACATTGTGCCTGTCGTCTAGACCAAAAACGTTTACTGACACACCAATATTGTTTTTTTCGAAGTTGACAATATCCTTAAAGCCAACTGGATAGTCAACTCCTTTGAAATTGTATTTGTTAAAAAAAGGTGTGAACTTGGTTATACATTTAGGGTGAAAATTTGGTTCATTGAGGACAAATTTTGTTAGCATTGCATACTTAAAACATTCATTGTTTTGATTTTGCACATTTATACAGGATTTAGTGTTCGAGATTTTTTTTGGAAGGGGGATATAACTACTTCCTCTATCTCCATATCCCTGTTTATGAACTCTAACATCCATTGAGTTGATTTGCAGTAAAGACCACCCGGATCCTCTCGATTCGTGTTCTGTTAACTTGATTATAAGTTCTTGGAAGCATTCTTGTACAATGTCTTCTAGGTTTGATGTTTTGATTATAGATCTACTCCTTGCAATAAATCCTCTTTGAGATGTCTCACCATCAGTGTTTGTAAATGTTGCATCTAATACGATGTTAAATTTTACACAGTTAAGTCGTTTCAATTCAGTTTTCAGTGTGTTATTAATTACCGTTTCACTATTTGTTAAAAATGTTTCTACCTTGTTATTGTTTACGTTTCTGATTCTGTAATGTCTAACAACAACTCCATCAAGTGATTCAGCATATGTCTCGATAAAACCTGTTTTGTCTTGTCCAGACTGACCTTTACATAAGCCTCCACTATCATTGGTTTTAATTCCACTACCTGTCTTCCTTCCCTGGTAATTACTACTCGCATCATCTCTTGGTCTTATTTGTTTATTATTGGAGGTTGTAGCCGGACATGCTGTCTCTCCGTTTGAAACTTCATCAACTTGCATGGGCTCAAACGATTTCTCATTTTTATGATAGCATTCATTGTGAATATCAAATGAAATACTATCTTCAAATAATTCCCCACAGAAGTGGCAAAGGTAGCTTGAATTTCTCGGTTCTTCTTCATTAAAACAATCAAATACTGTCTCTTCTTTATGATAATTTGTACTTTGATGAAATAAATCTATATGTGCGATAAGTAACCATTCGTCATCAAATTCATCATTACACTCAGGACATAGATGCATCGTTTACCATTAACAGTCTTCAACGAAGTGACTTCATTTAACTTTAAGCCCCCTATATATAATAAATCCCCACCCTTTTTACAGCCACCATCCCCTCCACATTATCATAATAATTTAACCTGCTATCAACATTTGATATGGTTTAAAAAAACTGTTTCGACCTTATTGGGTCTCATCAGGTGTGAGGTAGGCTAAAGCCACTCACACGACAGTTTTTTTTGTTTTTTTTCTTCGATTTTTATTTTTTTTATTTTTTATGTTTTTTACTAAGTTTGACTACGTATAGGTTTGACTGTAACACATCTATATACAACTTTTTTTGCTCAGATTTTCACAAAACAAAATCAAATTGGTTTTTGGGAGGAATGAATTTAAATGTTTTTCCAATTGGATTTTCCGGAACTTGCATTTTCTTCGGCAGTAATAAAATAATTATCTTTTGATTTGCAGCCAATTTCATTTCTCTTTTCCCATCATAATCCATGACTTTGTAGGACAATTTTTTATTCAGTTTATGAATCTTTTTTTTGACAACTACTTCTCGACTTGTGGTGGTTTGTTCACTGTTTTGTAATTTTTCAATCGTTTTTTCCAATTGTTCAATTTTTATTTTCATTTTTTTCTCGTTTTCAGGCAATTGTTTGAGTATGTAATCAAGCTTCGTTGTTATTTCCTGATTGGCTATTTTTACATCTCTAAGTTCCTTTTGGTCGTGAGCCAATTTGATTTTATCTTTCAAACCTTCTTTTTTCTCTTCTTTTTTCAAGTGTGATGAGCAAAAGTGATGGTCCGTGAGGTTTGTACATCTCTCACCTTTTCTGGGTTTGTTCACATAAATATGACGGCATTGGTTTTTGCCTCTAGGTGAAATCAAAATGGTTTTCCTTGGAGGCTCGTCCACGTTTTCTTCTTCATCTGATACAAATTCTTTGCTCAAAATCCGTTTCTTTGCCATTTCTTTCTCTGGTTTTCCTTCTAAATGTTTTTTCTCCAACTGATTTTCTTTTTTCATCTTTTCCGATTCATCTCTTTCCAACTTTTCTTCAATTTTCTTCTTCTCCAGGCTTTCTCCTACTGCTTCCTCCACCATCAGGGAAAGTAAATCTTGAACTGATGTTGTTGTCTCGTTTATCTCACTGTCACTTATTTCTAAATCTTTTTCTAATTGATTTTCCATGTTTGTTTCTATCGAATTTTTACTAGGGGCAAGCACAGGCCGTGGCATTGTCGATTTCCTCAGACAAGGATCCTCCATCATGCTGCAACAGACAACAGGATAGTACTACTACAGCTGACAATCTCTCCCTTTATACCCTTTAGCATCCCCACTTTTATGCTAGATCATCAAAATTTAAAATTAATATATCTTTCTGTTTTACAAAATGTATGTCAAGGTCACTCGATTATTAAAAAAATAGAGCCCCGAATGAGGTGGATCCGTAAGCAACAGCTTCCTCATTCGGGGCTTAAAGTGTGCTTAACCATGTCCGATATTAATGATAATTTTTTATTATTGCATTAAGCAAAAAGGTGCACCATAAAGGAAAATCTATTTGCAAACAGACATGACCAAGCTCACAAATTAGGAATGGAAGGAATTGAAGGAATGGAAATAAGTTCATTATCATTACCAAACAATCTAATAATGAATTAATTACTTATTTATTTTAACAAATGTTCATTAAAGTCGTAGAAACCATGTTTATTTTTCAACTTAGAATTTTTACAACAGACTTCGTTATTCGATCGGTATTGACAAAATTAAAATGATAATATTTGTTTTAAAATGTTGAGTGTCATTATTTAAATTTGAAAGTTTGGTTTGTAATATTATTATTTGTAATTTTAAGAGAATCTCATATTGGTATGTGAGTGTAAACCATTATTATGAAACAAGCAATTAGTTAGGCTAATTTTCTTTTTACTTTAAACAATAAATCAGATCAAAAGGCTTCATTACGTTGGGATTTTAACAAGGATAAAATTTATATCTTGCTTAATTGTCATGAACATTTTGTTTTTCAGTTATTAATCAATTATTGAATTTTTTATTTTCTTTTGCATTAGTAATAAAAATAAAAGTTACAATCTTTCAAATATTAATTTCATAAGTCAATCTTTTAAAGTATTTTTTCTTAGAATCCTGCTGCAAGTCTCTGGTCAACACCCGCCTCTAGGGTTTCGTTCCTCTGGACTTTGGTAAGAACTCAATTTCATAAAAATTTAGTTATGAAATAACTACTTTTTAACATTAATTTTGAAATTAATTGGTTTAAAATAGTTTGTCTTAGAATCTTGCTGCAAGCCTCTGGTCAACACCCGCCTCTAGGGCTTCGTTCCTCTGGACAATTAGCAAGATTTCTAAGTGTTAATACAATCCATTTTATAATAATCTTTTACACATTGTTTAACTTGAAAGTTAAATAATTATAAAATAATCTTGCTGCAAGCCTCTGGTCAACACCCGCCTCTAGGGCTTCGTTCCTCTGGACTGTTAGCAAGATTTCTAAGTGTTAATACAATCCAGTTTATAATAATCTTTTACACATTGTTTAACTTGAAAGTTAAATAATTATAAAATAATCTTGCTGCAAGCCTCTGGTCAACACCCACCTCGAGGGCTTCGTTCCTCTGGACTATAGGCAAGATGTTTAAGTGTTCATACGTCACTTAATAATAATCTTTTACAAATTGTTTAGCATTATTCTAAATAAATGTCTGATAATCTTGCTACAAGCCTCTGGTCAAAACCCGCCTCTAGGGCTTCGTTCCTCTGGACTGTTAGCAAAAATTCTATGTTATAAAAATTTAGTCATCAAATAATTTTTACATTAATTTTGAAAGTAATTGTTTCAAAATAGTTAGTCTTAGAATCTTGCTGCAAGCCTCTGGTCAACTCCCGCCTCGAGGGCTTCGTTCCTCTGGACTATTGGCAAGATTTCTAAGTGTTAATAATCCACTGTATAATAATCTTTTACACTTTGTTTAAAATGAATTTTAAATAATTATATAATAATCTTGCTGCAAGCCTCTGGTCAAAACCCGCCTCTAGGGCTTCGTTCCTCTGGACTATTGGCAAGATTTCTAAGTGTTAATAATCCACTGTATAATAATCTTTTACACGTTGTTTAACATGAATTTTAAATAATTATATAACAATCTTGCTGCAAGCCTCTGGTCAAAACCCGCCTCTAGGGCTTCGTTCCTCTGGACTATTGGCAAGAATTTTTTCAATCATGATGATTTAGTTATTAAATAGTTATTGATTTCTTAAAACATTAATTTTAAAGTAATATTTTTCAAAGTAATTTGTCTTAGAATTCTGCTGCAAGCCTCTGGTCAACACCCGCCTCTAGGGCTTCGTTCCTCTGGACTGTTAGCAAGAATTCTATGTCATATAAATTTAGTTATTAAATAATTTTTATTTTTAACATTTAATTTTGAAAGTAATTGTTTCAAAATAGTTAGTCTTAGAATCTTGCAGCAAGCCTCTGGTCAACACCCGCCTCTAGGGCTTCGTTCCTCTGGACTATTAGCAAGATTTCTAAGTGTTAATACAATCCAGTTTTTACACATTGTTTAACTTGAAATTTAAATAATTATAAAATAATCTTGCTGCAAGCCTCTGGTCAACACCCACCTCGAGGGCTTCGTTCCTCTGGACTATTAGCAAGATTTCTAAGCGTTAATACAATCCAGTTTATAATAATCTTTTACAAATTGTTTAACTTGAAATTTAAATAATTATAAAATAATCTTGCTGCTAGCCTCTGGTCAAAACCCGCCTCTAGGGCTTCGTTCCTCTGGACTATAGGCAAGATTTTAAGTGTTCATACTTCACTTAATAATAATCTTTTACAAATTGTTTAACATTATTTTAAATAAATGTCTAATAATCTTGCTACAAGTCTCTGGTCAAAACCCGCCTCTAGGGCTTCGTTCCTCTGGACTGTTAGCAAAAATTCTATGTTATAAAAATTTAGTCATCAAATAATTTTTAACATTAATTTTGAAAGTAATTGTTTCAAAATAGTTAGTCTTAGAATCTTGCTGCAAGCCTCTGGTCAACACCCGCCTCGAGGGCTTCGTTCCTCTGGACTATTGGCAAGATTTCTAAGTGTTCAATACTTCACTTAATAATAAGCTTTTACAAATTGTTAAATACTTGTCTTAGAATCTTGTTGCAAGCCTCTGGTCAATACCCGCCTCTAGGGCTTCGTTCCTCTGGACTATTGACAAGAATTCTAAGTTCACAGTTTACTTAATACTAATCTAAAGATTATTTCTACGTATACATTATTTTAACTAATTTAATAGAAACATTTCATTGGATAACTAACTTAGTGACAATTCTTAATTCTAACTTAATTCATAATTGTTAGTACCCAAGCACCCCCAATGCTACCGTTAGTAAGGCATGCTGTTAACTGCGCTGTTCATTGTGACGACCCCTCTTTTATCCCCGCGGTTCGCCTTCTGATTGGCCCACGCCCGACCAATCAGAAGCCATGTATTTATAAAAATTATTTCCATTGATTACAGTGGACATATAATTAATTTTTAATATTCCAGTTACTCCCTAAGTTTTAAACTATTAATCCTAAATAGGTAATAAATGTGTAAATCTCAAAGTATAGACATTCTGATAAAATTTAAATGTCCATAATACAAAAGTTTACAATCATGTAACAAATAACTCTAACGGTGGGACTTTACAAATATTCCTAAAAGAAAATGTAGTGAAACATTATTTGAAAATATTTAACTAGTTGATATTTTATGATTTGAAGTCTTTGAAACAA
The DNA here is from genome assembly GCA_035578135.1 of Flexamia atlantica. Lineage (NCBI taxonomy): Eukaryota > Metazoa > Arthropoda > Insecta > Hemiptera > Cicadellidae > Flexamia > Flexamia atlantica. Next base: position 29,802 of record JAQJVK010000383.1, read on the forward strand.
TATTACTTTTGTAAATAAATCTTTGATAGAATGTCTTACCTCTTTGCTTGTGGAAGAAACGATGCCAATTATTAAAACTGTTTATAAACTTTGTTAGCTTGACTAGAGCAGCAATGTTTCCTCTTCGATGCAAAGCGAGCAACTGATGTTCAATCTTCATCAATGATTACCAGCTGGTCATCCGAGATCTATGTGAACGACCGAGGGCCGTGAATGAACTCCGCGGCCGCGGCGTGAGAAGCGCTGACCAGCCGCGCGGTGTCACATGTCGGCCGCAGTAGCCGTCCGGCCGCCGCGCCGCGCTGCTCCGACACCGCGGCCGGGACTTACGGATCAATATAATAGTTTATTACAAAATTTGGTTTATAATTTGTTTACTTTGTACTGTCTGTTTATTAAATAATACCAAACTAATCTTTAGAAACTTACGGACAAATAAAGTACCTTGAAAGATTTTTCCTCAATTCAAATCAGTTTTTACCAATTCCAAATCTGCAATTCAGCATTTTAAAAACCGCTGAGTCAGCTCGGACCCAGCGGTGACCAAACCCCCCTACTAAAGCGACTATTTTAATCACCCGTATTTCCAAAACCTAAGTTTTTAAGGTAACTTGGGTGGTATAGTACTAAAGTTCTGGACCTATTCTATCATCCTATGTGTACGTCATGTTGGCACACCTCCGTATTTTTTTTTATATTTCGTGTCAAACTTCGACAAATCTCTGTCCGCACATCTCAATGCGACTACTTTAATCAGCCATATTTCCAAAACCTAAGTTTTTACGGTAACCTGAGTGGTATAATAATATAGTTCTAATCCTATTCTATCACCCAATGTGTACGTCATGTATCCAAAATTCCGTATTTATTTTTATATTTCATGTCAAACTTAGACAAATCGTTGTCCGCACATCGCATAGCGACTAATTTAATCACCCATATTTCCAAAACCTAAGTTTTTACGGTAACTTGGGTGGTATAATACAGAAGTTCTGGTCCTATTCTATCACCCTATGTGTACGTCATGTATCCACAATTCCGTATTTATTTTTATATATCATGTCAAACTTAGACAAATCGTTGTCCGCACATCGCATAGCGACTAATTTAATCACCCATATTTCCAAAACCTAAGTTTTTAAGGTTACTTGGGTGGTATAGTACTAAAGTTCTGGACCTATTCTATCATCCTATGTGTACGTCATGTTGGCACACCTCCGTATTTTTTTTATATTTCGTGTCAAACTTCGACAAATCTCTGTCCGCACATCTCAATGCGACTACTTTAATCAGCCATATTTCCAAAACCTAAGTTTTTACGGTAACTTGGGTGGTATAATACAGAAGTTCTGGTCCTATTCTATCACCCTACGTGTACGTAATGTTGGCACACCTCCGTATTTATTATTATATTTCATGTCATACTTAGACAAATCGTTGTCCGCACATCGCATAGCGACTAATTTAATCACCCATATTTCCAAAACCTAAGTTTTTAAGGTAACTTGGGTGGTATAGTACTAAAGTTCTGGTCCTATTCTTTCATCCTACGTGTACGTCATGCTGACACACTGCCGTATTTATTTTATATTTTATGTCAAACTTAGGTGGATCGCTGTCCACACATCCGAAGCGACTATTTTAATCACCCGTATTTCCAAAACCTAAGTTTTGACGGTAACCTGAGTGGTATAATAATATAGTTCTAATCCTATTCTATCACCCAATGTGTACGTCATGTATCCAAAATTCCGTATTTATTTTTATATTTCATGTCAAACTTAGACAAATCGTTGTCCGCACATCGCATAGCGACTAATTTAATCACCCATATTTCCAAAACCTAAGTTTTTACGGTAACTTGGGTGGTATAATACAAAAGTTCTGGTCCTATTCTATCACCCTATGTGTACGTCATGTATCCACAATTCCGTATTTATTATTATATTTCATGTCATACTTTGACAAATCGTTGTCCGCACATCTCAATGCGACTACTTTAATCAGCCATATTTCTAAAACCTAAGTTTTTACGGTAACTTGGGTGGTATAATACAGAAGTTCTGGTCCTATTCTATCACCCAATGTGTACGGCATGTATTCAAAATTCCGTATTTATTTTTATATTTCATGTCAAACTTAGACAAATCGTTGTCCGCACATCGCATAGCGACTAATTTAATCACCCATATTTCCAAAACCTAAGTTTTTACGGTAACTTGGGTGGTATAATACAGAAGTTCTGGTCCTATTCTATCACCCTATAGGTACGTCATGTATCCACAATTCCGTATTTATTTTTATATATCATGTCAAACTTAGACAAATCGTTGTCCGCACATCGCATAGCGACTAATTTAATCACCCATATTTCCAAAACCTAAGTTTTTAAGGTAACTTGGGTGGTATAATACTAAATTTCAGGACCTATTCTATCATCCTATGTGTACGTCATGTTGGCACACTTCCGTATTTATTTTATTTTTCATGTCATACTTTGACAAATCGCTGTCCGCACATCTCAATGCGACTACTTTAATCAGCCATATTTCCAAAACCTAAGTTTTTACGGTAACTTGGGTGGTATAATACAGAAGTTCTGGTCCTATTCTATCACCCTACGTGTACGTAATGTTGGCACACCTCCGTATTTATTTTATATTTTATGTCAAACTTAGGTGGATCGCTGTCCACACATCCAAAGCGACTATTTTAATCACCCGTATTTCCAAAACCTAAGTTTTGACGGTAACCTGAGTGGTATAATAATATAGTTCTAATCCTATTCTATCACCCAATGTGTACGTCATGTATCCAAAATTCCGTATTTATTTTTATATTTCATGTCAAACTTAGACAAATCGTTGTCCGCACATCGCATAGCGACTAATTTAATCACCCATATTTCCAAAACCTAAGTTTTTACGGTAACTTGGGTGGTATAATACAGAAGTTCTGGTCCTATTCTATCACCCTATGTGTACGTCATGTATCCACAATTCCGTATTTATTTTTATATTTCATGTCAAACTTAGACAAATCGTTGTCCGCACATCGCATAGCGACTAATTTAATCACCCATATTTCCAAAACCTAAGTTTTTAAGGTAACTTGGGTGGTATAATACTAAATTTCAGGACCTATTCTATCATCCTATGTGTACGTCGTGTTGGCACACTTCCGTATTTATTATATTTTTCATGTCATACTTTGATAAATCGCTGTCCGCACATCTCAATGCGACTACTTTAATCAGCCATATTTCCAAAACCTAAGTTTTTACGGTAACTTGGGTGGTATAATAGAGAAGTTCTGGTCCTATTCTATCACCCTATGTGTACGTCATGTATCCACAATTCCGTATTTATTTTTATATTTCATGTCAAACTTAGACAAATCGTTGTCCGCACATCGCATAGCGACTAATTTAATCACCCATATTTCCAAAACCTAAGTTTTTAAGGTAACTTGGGTGGTATAATACTAAATTTCAGGACCTATTCTATCATCCTATGTGTACGTCATGTTGGCACACTTCCGTATTTATTTTATTTTTCATGTCATACTTTGACAAATCGCTGTCCGCACATCTCAATGCGACTAATTTAATCAGCCATATTTCCAAAACCTAAGTGTTTACGGTAACTTGGGTGGTATAATACAGAAGTTCTGGTCCTATTTCATCACCCTACGTGTACGTCATGCTGACACACTGCCGTATTTATTTTATATTTTATGTCAAACTTAGGTGGATCACTGACCATACATCCAAAGCGACTATTTTAATCACCCGTATTTCCAAAACCTAAGGTTTTAAGGTAACTTGGGTGGTATAGTACTAACGTTCTGGACCTATTCTATCATCCTATGTGTACGTCATGTTGGCACACCTCCGTATTTTTTTTATATTTCGTGTCAAACTTCGACAAATCTCTGTCCGCACATCTCAATGCGACTACTTTAATCAGCCATATTTCCAAAACCTAAGTTTTTACGGTAACTTGGGTGGTATAATACAGAAGTTCTGGTCCTATTCTATCACCCTACGTGTAAGTAATGTTGGCACACCTCCGTATTTATTATTATATTTCATGTCATACTTAGACAAATCGTTGTCCGCACATCGCATAGCGACTAATTTAATCACCCATATTTCCAAAACCTAAGTTTTTGAGGTAACTTGGGTGGTATAGTACTAAAGTTCTGGTCCTATTCTTTCATCCTACGTGTACGTCATGCTGACACACTGCCGTATTTATTATATATTTTATGTCAAACTTAGGTGGATCGCTGTCCACACATCTAAAGCGACTATTTTAATCACCCGTATTTCCAAACCCTAAGTTTTTACGGTAACTTGGGTGGTATAATACAGAAGTTCTGGTCCTATTCTATCACCCAATGTGTACGTCATGTATCCAAAATTCCGTATTTATTTTTATATTTCATGTCAAACTTAGACAAATCGTTGTCCGCACATCGCATAGCGACTAATTTAATTACCCATATTTCCAAAACCTAAGTTTTTACGGTAACTTGGGTGGTATAATACAGAAGTTCTGGTCCTATTCTATCACCCTATGTGTACGTCATGTATCCACAATTCCGTATTTATTTTTATATATCATGTCAAACTTAGACAAATCGTTGTCCGCACATCGCATAGCGACTAATTTAATCACCCATATTTCCAAAACCTAAGTTTTTAAGGTAACTTGGGTGGTATAATACTAAATTTCAGGACCTATTCTATCATCCTATGTGTACGTCATGTTGGCACACTTCCGTATTTATTTTATTTTTCATGTCATACTTTGACAAATCGCTGTCCGCACATCTCAATGCGACTACTTTAATCAGCCATATTTCCAAAACCTAAGTTTTTACGGTAACTTGGGTGGTATAATACAGAAGTTCTGGTCCTATTCTATCACCCTACGTGTACGTAATGTTGGCACACCTCCGTATTTATTTTATATTTTATGTCAAACTTAGGTGGATCGCTGTCCACACATCCAAAGCGACTATTTTAATCACCCGTATTTCCAAAACCTAAGTTTTGACGGTAACCTGAGTGGTATAATAATATAGTTCTAATCCTATTCTATCACCCAATGTGTACGTCATGTATCCAAAATTCCGTATTTATTTTTATATTTCATGTCAAACTTAGACAAATCGTTGTCCGCACATCGCATAGCGACTAATTTAATCACCCATATTTCCAAAACCTAAGTTTTTACGGTAACTTGGGTGGTATAATACAGAAGTTCTGGTCCTATTCTATCACCCTATGTGTACGTCATGTATCCACAATTCCGTATTTATTTTTATATTTCATGTCAAACTTAGACAAATCGTTGTCCGCACATCGCATAGCGACTAATTTAATCACCCATATTTCCAAAACCTAAGTTTTTAAGGTAACTTGGGTGGTATAATACTAAATTTCAGGACCTATTCTATCATCCTATGTGTACGTCGTGTTGGCACACTTCCGTATTTATTATATTTTTCATGTCATACTTTGACAAATCGCTGTCCGCACATCTCAATGCGACTACTTTAATCAGCCATATTTCCAAAACCTAAGTTTTTACGGTAACTTGGGTGGTATAATAGAGAAGTTCTGGTCCTATTCTATCACCCTATGTGTACGTCATGTATCCACAATTCCGTATTTATTTTTATATTTCATGTCAAACTTAGACAAATCGTTGTCCGCACATCGCATAGCGACTAATTTAATCACCCATATTTCCAAAACCTAAGTTTTTAAGGTAACTTGGGTGGTATAATACTAAATTTCAGGACCTATTCTATCATCCTATGTGTACGTCATGTTGGCACACTTCCGTATTTATTTTATTTTTCATGTCATACTTTGACAAATCGCTGTCCGCACATCTCAATGCGACTAATTTAATCAGCCATATTTCCAAAACCTAAGTGTTTACGGTAACTTGGGTGGTATAATACAGAAGTTCTGGTCCTATTTCATCACCCTACGTGTACGTCATGCTGACACACTGCCGTATTTATTTTATATTTTATGTCAAACTTAGGTGGATCACTGACCATACATCCAAAGCGACTATTTTAATCACCCGTATTTCCAAAACCTAAGGTTTTAAGGTAACTTGGGTGGTATAGTACTAACGTTCTGGACCTATTCTATCATCCTATGTGTACGTCATGTTGGCACACCTCCGTATTTTTTTTATATTTCGTGTCAAACTTCGACAAATCTCTGTCCGCACATCTCAATGCGACTACTTTAATCAGCCATATTTCCAAAACCTAAGTTTTTACGGTAACTTGGGTGGTATAATACAGAAGTTCTGGTCCTATTCTATCACCCTACGTGTAAGTAATGTTGGCACACCTCCGTATTTATTATTATATTTCATGTCATACTTAGACAAATCGTTGTCCGCACATCGCATAGCGACTAATTTAATCACCCATATTTCCAAAACCTAAGTTTTTGAGGTAACTTGGGTGGTATAGTACTAAAGTTCTGGTCCTATTCTTTCATCCTACGTGTACGTCATGCTGACACACTGCCGTATTTATTATATATTTTATGTCAAACTTAGGTGGATCGCTGTCCACACATCTAAAGCGACTATTTTAATCACCCGTATTTCCAAACCCTAAGTTTTTACGGTAACTTGGGTGGTATAATACAGAAGTTCTGGTCCTATTCTATCACCCAATGTGTACGTCATGTATCCAAAATTCCGTATTTATTTTTATATTTCATGTCAAACTTAGACAAATCGTTGTCCGCACATCGCATAGCGACTAATTTAATTACCCATATTTCCAAAACCTAAGTTTTTACGGTAACTTGGGTGGTATAATACAGAAGTTTTGGTCCTATTCTATCACCCTATGTGTACGTCATGTATCCACAATTCCGTATTTATTTTTATATATCATGTCAAACTTAGACAAGTCGTTGTCCGCACATCGCATAGCGACTAATTTAATCACCCATATTTCCAAAACCTAAGTTTTTAAGGTAACTTGGGTGGTATAATACTAAATTTCAGGACCTATTCTATCATCCTATGTGTACGTCATGTTGGCACACTTCCGTATTTATTTTATTTTTCATGTCATACTTTGACAAATCGCTGTCCGCACATCTCAATGCGACTACTTTAATCAGCCATATTCCAAAACCTAAGTTTTTACGGTAACTTGGGTGGTATAATACAGAAGTTCTGGTCCTATTCTATCACCCTACGTGTACGTAATGTTGGCACACCTCCGTATTTATTTTATATTTTATGTCAAACTTAGGTGGATCGCTGTCCACACATCCAAAGCGACTATTTTAATCACCCGTATTTCCAAAACCTAAGTTTTGACGGTAACCTGAGTGGTATAATAATATAGTTCTAATCCTATTCTATCACCCAATGTGTACGTCATGTATCCAAAATTCCGTATTTATTTTTATATTTCATGTCAAACTTAGACAAATCGTTGTCCGCACATCGCATAGCGACTAATTTAATCACCCATATTTCCAAAACCTAAGTTTTTACGGTAACTTGGGTGGTATAATACAGAAGTTCTGGTCCTATTCTATCACCCTATGTGTACGTCATGTATCCACAATTCCGTATTTATTTTTATATTTCATGTCAAACTTAGACAAATCGTTGTCCGCACATCGCATAGCGACTAATTTAATCACCCATATTTCCAAAACCTAAGTTTTTAAGGTAACTTGGGTGGTATAATACTAAATTTCAGGACCTATTCTATCATCCTATGTGTACGTCGTGTTGGCACACTTCCGTATTTATTATATTTTTCATGTCATACTTTGACAAATCGCTGTCCGCACATCTCAATGCGACTACTTTAATCAGCCATATTTCCAAAACCTAAGTTTTTACGGTAACTTGGGTGGTATAATAGAGAAGTTCTGGTCCTATTCTATCACCCTATGTGTACGTCATGTATCCACAATTCCGTATTTATTTTTATATTTCATGTCAAACTTAGACAAATCGTTGTCCGCACATCGCATAGCGACTAATTTAATCACCCATATTTCCAAAACCTAAGTTTTTAAGGTAACTTGGGTGGTATAATACTAAATTTCAGGACCTATTCTATCATCCTATGTGTACGTCATGTTGGCACACTTCCGTATTTATTTTATTTTTCATGTCATACTTTGACAAATCGCTGTCCGCACATCTCAATGCGACTAATTTAATCAGCCATATTTCCAAAACCTAAGTGTTTACGGTAACTTGGGTGGTATAATACAGAAGTTCTGGTCCTATTTCATCACCCTACGTGTACGTCATGCTGACACACTGCCGTATTTATTTTATATTTTATGTCAAACTTAGGTGGATCACTGACCATACATCCAAAGCGACTATTTTAATCACCCGTATTTCCAAAACCTAAGGTTTTAAGGTAACTTGGGTGGTATAGTACTAACGTTCTGGACCTATTCTATCATCCTATGTGTACGTCATGTTGGCACACCTCCGTATTTTTTTTATATTTCGTGTCAAACTTCGACAAATCTCTGTCCGCACATCTCAATGCGACTACTTTAATCAGCCATATTTCCAAAACCTAAGTTTTTACGGTAACTTGGGTGGTATAATACAGAAGTTCTGGTCCTATTCTATCACCCTACGTGTAAGTAATGTTGGCACACCTCCGTATTTATTATTATATTTCATGTCATACTTAGACAAATCGTTGTCCGCACATCGCATAGCGACTAATTTAATCACCCATATTTCCAAAACCTAAGTTTTTGAGGTAACTTGGGTGGTATAGTACTAAAGTTCTGGTCCTATTCTTTCATCCTACGTGTACGTCATGCTGACACACTGCCGTATTTATTATATATTTTATGTCAAACTTAGGTGGATCGCTGTCCACACATCTAAAGCGACTATTTTAATCACCCGTATTTCCAAACCCTAAGTTTTTACGGTAACTTGGGTGGTATAATACAGAAGTTCTGGTCCTATTCTATCACCCAATGTGTACGTCATGTATCCAAAATTCCGTATTTATTTTTATATTTCATGTCAAACTTAGACAAATCGTTGTCCGCACATCGCATAGCGACTAATTTAATTACCCATATTTCCAAAACCTAAGTTTTTACGGTAACTTGGGTGGTATAATACAGAAGTTCTGGTCCTATTCTATCACCCTATGTGTACGTCATGTATCCACAATTCCGTATTTATTTTTATATATCATGTCAAACTTAGACAAATCGTTGTCCGCACATCGCATAGCGACTAATTTAATCACCCATATTTCCAAAACCTAAGTTTTTAAGGTTACTTGGGTGGTATAGTATTAAAGTTCTGGACCTATTCTATCATCCTATGTGTACGTCATGTTGGCACACCTCCGTATTTTTTTTATATTTCGTGTCAAACTTCGACAAATCTCTGTCCGCACATCTCAATGCGACTACTTTAATCAGCCATATTTCCAAAACCTAAGTTTTTACGGTAACTTGGGTGGTATAATACAGAAGTTCTGGTCCTATTCTATCACCCTACGTGTACGTAATGTTGGCACACCTCCGTATTTATTATTATATTTCATGTCATACTTAGACAAATCGTTGTCCGCACATCGCATAGCGACTAATTTAATCACCCATATTTCCAAAACCTAAGTTTTTAAGGTAACTTGGGTGGTATAGTACTAAAGTTCTGGTCCTATTCTTTCATCCTACGTGTACGTCATGCTGACACACTGCCGTATTTATTTTATATTTTATGTCAAACTTAGGTGGATCGCTGTCCACACATCCGAAGCGACTATTTTAATCACCCGTATTTCCAAAACCTAAGTTTTGACGGTAACCTGAGTGGTATAATAATATAGTTCTAATCCTATTCTATCACCCAATGTGTACGTCATGTATCCAAAATTCCGTATTTATTTTTATATTTCATGTCAAACTTAGACAAATCGTTGTCCGCACATCGCATAGCGACTAATTTAATCACCCATATTTCCAAAACCTAAGTTTTTACGGTAACTTGTGTGGTATAATACAAAAGTTCTGGTCCTATTCTATCATCCTATGTGTACGTCATGTTGGCACACCTCCGTATTTTTTTTATTTTTCATGTCATACTTTGACAAATCGCTGTCCGCACATCTCAATGCGACTACTTTAATCAGCCATATTTCCAAAACCTAAGTTTTTACGGTAACTTGGGTGGTATAATACAGAAGTTCTGGTCCTATTCTATCACCCTATGTGTACGTCATGTATCCACAATTCCGTATTTATTTTTATATTTCATGTCAAACTTAGACAAATCGTTGTCCGCACATCGCATAGCGACTAATTTAATCACCCATATTTCCAAAACCTAAGTGTTTACGGTAACTTGGGTGGTATAATACAGAAGTTCTGGTCCTATTTCATCACCCTACGTGTACGTCATGCTGACAAACTGCCGTATTTATTTTATATTTTATGTCAAACTTAGGTGGATCACTGACCACACATCCAAAGCGACTATTTTAATCACCCGTATTTCCAAAACCTAAGTTTTTAAGGTAACTTGGGTGGTATAGTACTAAAGTTCTGGACCTATTCTATCATCCTATGTGTACGTCATGTTGGCACACCTACGTATTTTTTTTATATTTCGTGTCAAACTTCGACAAATCTCTGTCCGCACATCTCAATGCGACTACTTTAATCAGCCATATTTCCAAAACCTAAGTTTTTACGGTAACTTGGGTGGTATAATACAGAAGTTCTGGTCCTATTCTATCACCCTACGTGTAAGTAATGTTGGCACACCTCCGTATTTATTATTATATTTCATGTCATACTTAGACAAATCGTTGTCCGCACATCGCATAGCGACTAATTTAATCACCCATATTTCCAAAACCTAAGTTTTTAAGGTAACTTGGGTGGTATAGTACTAAAGTTCTGGTCCTATTCTTTCATCCTTCGTGTACGTCATGCTGACACACTGCCGTATTTATTATATATTTTATGTCAAACTTAGGTGGATCGCTGTCCACACATCCAAAGCGACTATTTCAATCACCCGTATTTCCAAAACCTAAGTTTTTACGGTAACTTGGGTGGTATAATACAGAAGTTCTGGTCCTATTCTATCACCCAATGTGTACGTCATGTATCCAAAATTCCGTATTTATTTTTATATTTCATGTCAAACTTAGACAAATCGTTGTCCGCACATCGCATAGCGACTAATTTAATCACCCATATTTCCAAAACCTAAGTTTTTACGGTAACTTGGGTGGTATAATACAGAAGTTCTGGTCCTATTCTATCACCCTATGTGTACGTCATGTATCCACAATTCCGTATTTATTTTTATATATCATGTCAAACTTAGACAAATCGTTGTCCGCACATCGCATAGCGACTAATTTAATCACCCATATTTCCAAAACCTAGGTTTTTAAGGTAACTTGGGTGGTATAGTACTAAAGTTCTGGACCTATTCTATCATCCTATGTGTACGTCATGTTGGCACACCTCCGTATTTTTTTTATATTTCGTGTCAAACTTCGACAAATCTCTGTCCGCACATCTCAATGCGACTACTTTAATCAGCCATATTTCCAAAACCTAAGTTTTTACGGTAACTTGGGTGGTATAATACAGAAGTTCTGGTCCTATTCTATCACCCTACGTGTACGTAATGTTGGCACTCCTCCGTATTTACTATTATATTTCATGTCATACTTAGACAAATCGTTGTCCGCACATCGCATAGCGACTAATTTAATCACCCATATTTCCAAAACCTAAGTTTTTAAGGTAACTTGGGTGGTATAGTACTAAAGTTCTGGTCCTATTCTTTCATCCTACGTGTACGTCATGCTGACACACTGCCGTATTTATTTTATATTTTATGTCAAACTTAGGTGGATCGCTGTCCACACATCCGAAGCGACTATTTTAATCACCCGTATTTCCAAAACCTAAGTTTTGACGGTAACCTGAGTGGTATAATAATATAGTTCTAATCCTATTCTATCACCCAATGTGTACGTCATGTATCCAAAATTCCGAATTTATTTTTATATTTCATGTCAAACTTAGACAAATCGTTGTCCGCACATCGCATAGCGACTAATTTAATCACCCATATTTCCAAAACCTAAGTTTTTACGGTAACTTGTGTTGTATAATACAAAAGTTCTGGTCCTATTCTATCACCCTATGTGTACGTCATGTATCCACAATTCCGTATTTATTTTTATATTTCATGTCAAACTTAGACAAATCGTTGTCCGCACATCGCATAGCGACTAATTTAATCACCCATATTTCCAAAACCTAAGTTTTTACGGTAACTTGGGTGGTATAATACTAAATTTCAGGACCTATTCTATCATCCTATGTGTACGTCAAGTTGGCACACTTCCGTATTTATTTTATTTTTCATGTCATACTTTGACAAATCGCTGTCCGCACATCTCAATGCGACTACTTTATTTAGCCATATTTCCAAAACCTAAGTTTTTACGGTAACTTGGGTGGTATAATACAGAAGTTCTGGTCCTATTCTATCACCCTATGTGTACGTCATGTATCCACAATTCCGTATTTATTTTTATATTTCATGTCAAACTTAGACAAATCGTTGTCCGCACATCGCATAGCGACTAATTTAATCACCCATATTTCCAAAACCTAAGTTTTTACGGTAACTTGGGTGGTATAATACTAAATTTCAGGACCTATTCTATTATCCTATGTGTACGTCATGTTGGCACACTTCCGTATTTATTTTATTTTTCATGTCATACTTTGACAAATCGCTGTCCGCATATCTCAATGCGACTACTTTAATCAGCCATATTTCCAAAACCTAAGTTTTTACGGTAACTTGGGTGGTATAATACAGAAGTTCTAGTCCTATTTCATCACCCTACGTGTACGTCATGTTGGCACACTTCCGTATTTATTTTATTTTTCATGTCATACTTTGACAAATTGCTGTCCGCACATCTCAATGCGACTAATTTAATCACCCATATTTCTAAAACCTAAGTTTTTACGGTAACTTGGGTGGTATAATACAGAAGTTCTGGTCCTATTCTATCACCCTATGTGTACGTCATGTATCCACAATTCCGTATTTATTTTTATATTTCATGTCAAACTTAGACAAATCGTTGTCCGCACATCGCATAGCGACTAATTTAATCACCCATATTTCCAAAACCTACGTTTTTACGGTAACTTGGGTAGTATAATACTAAATTTCAGGACCTATTCTATCATCCTATGTGTACGTCATGTTGGCACACTTCCGTATTTATTTTATTTTTCATGTCATACTTTGACAAATCGCTGTCCGCACATCTCAATGCGACTACTTTAATCAGCCATATTTCCAAAACCTAGGTTTTTACGGTAACTTGGGTGGTATAATACAGAAGTTCTGGTCCTATTTCATCACCCTACGTGTACGTCATGCTGACACACTGCCGTATTTATTTTATATGTTATGTCAAACTTAGGTGGATCACTGTCCACACATCCAAAGCGACTATTTTAATCCCCCGTATTTCCAAAACCTAAGTTTTTAAGGTAACTTGGGTGGTATAGTACTAAAGTTCTGGACCTATTCTATCATCCTATGTGTATGTCATGTTGGCACACCTCCGTATTTTTTTATATTTCGTGTCAAACTTCGACAAATCTCTGTCCGCACATCTCAATGCGACTACTTTAATCAGCCATATTTCCAAAACCTAAGTTTTTACGGTAACTTGGGTGGTATAATACAGAAGTTCTGGTCCTATTCTATCACCCTACGTGTAAGTAATGTTGGCACACCTCCGTATTTATTATTATATTTCATGTCATACTTAGACAAATCGTTGTCCGCACATCGCATAGCGACTAATTTAATCACCCATATTTCCAAAACCTAAGTTTTTAAGGTAACTTGGGTGGTATAGTACTAAAGTTCTGGTCCTATTCTTTCATCCTACGTGTACGTCATGCTGACACACTGCCGTATTTATTATATATTTTATGTCAAACTTAGGTGGATCGCTGTCCACACATCCAAAGCGACTATTTCAATCACCCGTATTTCCAAAACCTAAGTTTTTACGGTAACTTGGGTGGTATAATACAGAAGTTCTGGTCCTATTCTATCACCCAATGTGTACGTCATGTATCCAAAATTCCGTATTTATTTTTATATTTCATGTCAAACTTAGACAAATCGTTGTCCGCACATCGCATAGCGACTAATTTAATCACCCATATTTCCAAAACCTAAGTTTTTACGGTAACTTGGGTGGTATAATACAGAAGTTCTGGTCCTATTCTATCACCCTATGTGTACGTCATGTATCTACAATTCCGAATTTATTTTTATATATCATGTCAAACTTAGACAAATCGTTGTCCGCACATCGCATAGCGACTAATTTAATCACCCATATTTCCAAAACCTAAGTTTTTAAGGTAACTTGGGTGGTATAGTACTAAAGTTCTGGACCTATTCTATCATCCTTTGTGTACGTCATGTTGGCACACCTCCGTATTTTTTTTATATTTCGTGTCAAACTTCGACAAATCTCTGTCCGCACATCTCAATGCGACTACTTTAATCAGCCATATTTCCAAAACCTAAGTTTTTACGGTAACTTGGGTGGTATAATACAGAAGTTCTGGTCCTATTCTATCACCCTACGTGTACGTAATGTTGGCACTCCTCCGTATTTATTATTATATTTCATGTCATACTTAGACAAATCGTTGTCCGCACTTCGCATAGCGACTAATTTAATCACCAATATTTCCAAAACCTAAGTTTTTAAGGTAACTTGGGTGGTATAGTACTAAAGTTCTGGTCCTATTCTTTCATCCTACGTGTACGTCATGCTGACACACTGCCGTATTTATTTTATATTTTATGTCAAACTTAGGTGGATCGCTGTCCACACATCCGAAGCGACTATTTTAATCACCCGTATTTCCAAAACCTAAGTTTTGACGGTAACCTGAGTGGTATAATAATATAGTTCTAATCCTATTCTATCACCCAATGTGTACGTCATGTATCCAAAATTCCGAATTTATTTTTATATTTCATGTCAAACTTAGACAAATCGTTGTCCGCACATCGCATAGCGACTAATTTAATCACCCATATTTCCAAAACCTAAGTTTTTACGGTAACTTGTGTTGTATAATACAAAAGTTCTGGTCCTATTCTATCACCCTATGTGTACGTCATGTATCCACAATTCCGTATTTATTTTTATATTTCATGTCAAACTTAGACAAATCGTTGTCCGCACATCGCATAGCGACTAATTTAATCACCCATATTTCCAAAACCTAAGTTTTTACGGTAACTTGGGTGGTATAATACTAAATTTCAGGACCTATTCTATCATCCTATGTGTACGTCATGTTGGCACACTTCCGTATTTATTTTATTTTTCATGTCATACTTTGACAAATCGCTGTCCGCACATCTCAATGCGACTACTTTATTTAGCCATATTTCCAAAACCTAAGTTTTTACGGTAACTTGGGTGGTATAATACAGAAGTTCTGGTCCTATTCTATCACCCTATGTGTACGTCATGTATCCACAATTCCGTATTTATTTTTATATTTCATGTCAAACTTAGACAAATCGTTGTCCGCACATCGCATAGCGACTAATTTAATCACCCATATTTCCAAAACCTAAGTTTTTACGGTAACTTGGGTGGTATAATACTAAATTTCAGGACCTATTCTATTATCCTATGTGTACGTCATGTTGGCACACTTCCGTATTTATTTTATTTTTCATGTCATACTTTGACAAATCGCTGTCCGCATATCTCAATGCGACTACTTTAATCAGCCATATTTCCAAAACCTAAGTTTTTACGGTAACTTGGGTGGTATAATACATAAGTTCTAGTCCTATTTCATCACCCTACGTGTACGTCATGTTGGCACACTTCCGTATTTATTTTATTTTTCATGTCATACTTTGACAAATTGCTGTCCGCACATCTCAATGCGACTAATTTAATCACCCATATTTCTAAAACCTAAGTTTTTACGGTAACTTGGGTGGTATAAAACAGAAGTTCTGGTCCTATTCTATCACCCTATGTGTACGTCATGTTGGCACACTTCCGTATTTATTTTATTTTTCATGTCATACTTTGACAAATCGCTGTCCGCACATCTCAATGCGACTACTTTAATCAGCCATATTTCCAAAACCTAGGTTTTTACGGTAACTTGGGTGGTATAATACAGAAGTTCTGGTCCTATTTCATCACCCTACGTGTACGTCATGCTGACACACTGCCGTATTTATTTTATATTTTATGTCAAACTTAGGTGGATCACTGTCCACACATCCAAAGCGACTATTTTAATCCCCCGTATTTCCAAAACCTAAGTTTTTAAGGTAACTTGGGTGGTATAGTACTAAAGTTCTGGACCTATTCTATCATCCTATGTGTATGTCATGTTGGCACACCTCCGTATTTTTTTATATTTCGTGTCAAACTTCGACAAATCTCTGTCCGCACATCTCAATGCGACTACTTTAATCAGCCATATTTCCAAAACCTAAGTTTTTACGGTAACTTGGGTGGTATAATACAGAAGTTCTGGTCCTATTCTATCACCCTACGTGTACGTAATGTTGGCACACCTCCGTATTTATTATTATATTTCATGTCATACTTAGACAAATCGTTGTCCGCACATCGCATAGCGACTAATTTAATCACCCATATTTCCAAAACCTAAGTTTTAAGGTAACTTAGGTGGTATAGTACTAAAGTTTTGGTCCTATTCTTTCATCCTACGTGTACGTCATGTATCCACAATTCAGTATTTATTTTTATATTTCATGTTAAACTTAGACAAATCGTTGTCCGCACATCGCATAGCGACTAATTTAATCACCCATATTTCCAAAACCTAAGTTTTTACGGTAACTTGGGTGGTATAATACAGAAGTTCTGGTCCTATTCTATCACCCTATGTGTACGTCATGTATCCACAATTCCGTATTTATTTTTATATTTCATGTCAAACCTAGACAAATCGTTGTCCGCACATCGCATAGCGACTAATTTAATCACCCATATTTCCAAAACCTAAGTTTTTACGGTAACTTGGGTGGTATAATACTAAATTTCAGGACCTATTCTATCATCCTATGTGTACGTCATGTTGGCACACTTCCGTATTTATTTTATTTTTCATGTCATACTTTGACAAATCGCTGTCCGCACATCTCAATGCGACTACTTTAATAAGCCATATTACCAAAACCTAAGTTTTTACGGTAACTTCGCTGGTATAATACAGAAGTTCTGGTCCTATTCTATCACCCTACGTGTACGTAATGTTGGCACACCTCCGTATTTATTATTATATTTCATGTCATACTTAGACAAATCGTTGTCCGCACATCGCATAGCGACTAATTTAATCACCCATATTTCCAAAACCTAAGTTTTTAAGGTAACTTGGGTGGTATAGTACTAAAGTTCTGGTCCTATTCTTTCATCCTATGTGTACGTAATGTTGGCACACTTCCGTATTTATTTTATTTTTTATGTCATACTTTGACAAATCGCTGTCCGCACATCTCAATGCGACTACTTTAATCAGCCATATTTCCAAAACCTAAATTTTTACGGTAACTTGGGTGGTATAGTTCTAAAGTTCTGGACCTATTCTATCATCCTATGTGTACGTCATGTTGGCACACCTCCGTATTTTTTTATATTTCGTGTCAAACTTCGACAAATCTCTGTCCGCACATCTCAATGCGACTAATTTAATCACCCATATTTCCAAAACCTAAGTTTTTACGGTACCTTGGGTGGTATAATACTAAATTTCAGGACCTATTCTATCATCCTATGTGTACGTCATGTTGGCACACTTCCGTATTTATTTTATTTTTCATGTCATACTTTGACAAATCGCTGTCCGCACATCTCAATGCGACTACTTTAATCAGCCATATTTCCAAAACCTAAGTTTTTACGGTAACTTGGGTGGTATAATACAGAAGTTCTGGTCCTATTTCATCACCCTACGTGTACGTCATGCTGACACACTGCCGTATTTATTTTATATTTTATGTCAAACTTAGGTGGATCACTGTCCACACATCCAAAGCGACTATTTTAATCACCCGTATTTCCAAAACCTAAGTTTTTAAGGTAACTTGGGTGGTATAGTACTAATGTTCTGGACCTATTCTATCATCCTATGTGTACGTCATGTTGGCACACCTCCGTATTTTTTTTATATTTCGTGTCAAACTTCGACAAATCTCTGTCCGCACATCTCAATGCGACTACTTTAATCAGCCATATTTCCAAAACCTAAGTTTTTACCGTAACTTGGGTGGTATAATACAGAAGTTCTGGTCCTATTCTATCACCCTACGTGTACGTAATGTTGGCACACCTCCGTATTTATTATTATATTTCATGTCATACTTAGACAAATCGTTGTCCGCACATCGCATAGCGACTAATTTAATCACCCATATTTCCAAAACCTAAGTTTTTAAGGTAACTTGGGTGGTATAGTACTAAAGTTCTGGTCCTATTCTTTCATCCTACGTGTACGTCATGTATCCACAATTCAGTATTTATTTTTATATTTCATGTTAAACTTAGACAAATCGTTGTCCGCACATCGCATAGCGACTAATTTAATCACCCATATTTCCAAAACCTAAGTTTTTACGGTAACTTGGGTGGTATAATACAGAAGTTCTGGTCCTATTCTATCACCCTATGTGTACGTCATGTATCCACAATTCCGTATTTATTTTTATATTTCATGTCAAACCTAGACAAATCGTTGTCCGCACATCGCATAGCGACTAATTTAATCACCCATATTTCCAAAACCTAAGTTTTTACGGTAACTTGGGTGGTATAATACTAAATTTCAGGACCTATTCTATCATCCTATGTGTACGTAATGTTGGCACACTTCCGTATTTATTTTATTTTTCATGTCATACTTTGACAAATCGCTGTCCACACATCTCAATGCGACTACTTTAATCAGCCATATTTCCAAAACCTAAGTTTTTACGGTAACTTGGGTGGTATAATACAGAAGTTCTGGTCCTATTCTATCACCCTACGTGTACTAATGTTGGCACACCTCCGTATTTATTAATATATTTCATGTCATACTTAGACAAATCGTTGTCCGCACATCGCATAGCGACTAATTTAATCACCCATATTTCCAAAACCTAAGTTTTTAAGGTAACTTGGGTGGTATAGTACTAAATTTCTGGTCCTATTCTTTCATCCTATGTGTACGTAATGTTGGCACACTTCCGTATTTATTTTATTTTTCATGTCATACGTTGACAAATCGCTGTCCACACATCTCAATGCGACTACTTTAATCAGCCATATTTCCAAAACCTAAGTTTTTACGGTAACTTGGGTGGTATAATACAGAAGCTCTGGTCCTATTCTATCACCCTACGTGTACGTAATGTTGGCACACCTCCGTATTTATTATTATATTTCATGTCATACTTAGACAAATCGTTGTCCGCACATCGCATAGCGACTAATTTAATCACCCATATTTCCAAAACCTAAGTTTTTAAGGTAACTTGGGTGGTATAGTACTAAAGTTCTGGTCCTATTCTTTCATCCTACGTGTACGTCATGCTGACACACTGCCGTATTTATTTTATATTTTATGTCAAACTTAGGTGGATCGCTGTCCACACATCCAAAGCGACTATTTTAATCACCCGTATTTCCAAAACCTAAGTTTTTAAGGTAACTTGGGTGGTATAGTACTAAAGTTCTGGACCTATTCTATCATCCTATGTGTACGTCATGTTGGTACACCTCCGTATTTTTTTTATATTTCGTGTCAAACTTCGACAAATCTCTGTCCGCACATCGCATAGCGACTAATTTAATTACCCATATTTCCAAAACCTAAGTTTTTACGGTAACTTGGGTGGTATAGTACTAAAGTTCTGGACCTATTCTATCATCCTATGTGTACGTTATGTTGGCACACCTCCGTATTTTTTTTATATTTCGTGTCAAACTTCGACAAATCGTTGTCCGCATATCGCATAGCGACTAATTTAATCACCCATATTTCCAAAACCTAAGTTTTTACGGTAACTTGGGTGGTATAATACAGAAGTTCTGGTCCTATTCTATCACCCTATGTGTACGTCATGTATCCACAATTCCGTATTTATTTTTATATTTCATGTCAAACTTAGACAAATCGCTGTCCGCACATCTCAATGCGACTAATTTAATCAGCCATATTTCCAAAACCTAAGTTTTTACGGTAACTTGGGTGGTATAGTACTAAAGTTCTGGACCTATTCTATCATCCTATGTCTACGTCATGTTGGCACACCTCCGTATTTTTTTATATTTCGTGTCAAACTTCGACAAATCTCTGTCCGCACATCTCAATGCGACTACTTTAATCAGCCATATTTCCAAAACCTAAGTTTTTACGGTAACTTGGGTGGTATAATACAGAAGTTCTGGTCCTATTCTATCACCCTACGTGTACGTAAGGTTGGCACACCTCCGTATTTATTATTATATTTCATGTCATACTTAGACAAATCGTTGTCCGCACATCGCATAGCGACTAATTTAATCACCCATATATCCAAAACCTAAGATTTTAAGGTAACTTGGGTGGTATAGTACAGAAGTTCTGGTTCTATTCTATCACCCTATGTGTACGTCATGTATCCACAATTCCGTATTTATTTTTATATTTCATGTCAAACTTAGACAAATCGTTGTCCGCACATCGCATAGCGACTAATTTAATCACCCATATTTCCAAGACCTAAGTTTTTACGGTAACTTGGGTGGTATAATACAGAAGTTCTGGTCCTATTCTATCACCCTATGTGTACGTCATGTATCCACAATTCCGTATTTATTTTTATATTTCATGTCAAACTTAGACAAATCGTTGTCCGCACATCGCATAGCGACTAATTTAATCACCCATATTTCCAAAACCTAAGTTTTTAAGGTAACTTGGGTGGTATAGTACTAAAGTTCTGGTCCTATTCTATCATCCTATGTGTACGTCATGTTGGCACACTTTCGTATTTATTTTATTTTTCATGTCATACTTTGACAAATCGCTCTCCGCACATCTCAATGCGACTACTTTAATCAGCCATATTTCCAAAACCTAAGTTTTTACGGTGACTTGGGTGGTATAATACAGAAGTTCTGTTCCTATTCTATCACCCTACGTGTACGTAATGTTGGCACACCTCCGTATTTATTATTATATTTCATGTCATATTTAGACAAATCGTTGTCCGCACATCGCATAGCGACTAATTTAATCACCCATATTTCCAAAACCCAAGTTTTTAAGGTAACTTGGGTGGTATAGTACTAAAGTTCTGGACCTATTCTATTATCCTATGTGTACGTCATGTTGGCACACCTCCGTATTTTTTTTATATTTCGTGTCAAACTTCGACAAATCTTGTCCGCACATCTCAATGCGACTACTTTAATCAGCCATATTTCCAAAACCTAAGTTTTTACGGTAACTTGGGTGGTATAATACAGAAGTTATGGTCCTATTTCATCACCCTACGTGTACGTCATGCTGACACACTGCCGTATTTATTTTATATTTTATGTCAAACTTAGGTGGATCACTGTCCACACATCCAAAGCGACTATTTTAATCACCCGTATTTCCAAAACCTAAGTTTTTAAGGTAACTTGGGTGGTGTAGTACTAAAGTTCTGGACCTATTCTATCATCCTATGTGCACGTCATGTTGGCACACCTCCGTATTTTTTTTTATATTTCGTGTCAAACTTCGACAAATCTCTGTCCGCACATCTCAATGCGACTACTTTAATCAGCCATATTTCCAAAACCTAAGTTTTTACGGTAACTTGGGTGGTATAATACAGAAGTTCTGGTCCTATTCTATCACCCTACGTGTACGTAATGTTGGCACACCTCCGTATTTATTATTATATTTCATGTCATACTTAGACAAATCGTTGTCCGCACATCGCATAGCGACTAATTTAATCACCCATATTTCCAAAACCTAAGTTTTTAAGGTAACTTGGGTGGTATAGTACTAAAGTTCTGGTCCTATTCTTTCATCCTACGTGTACGTCATGCTGACACACTGCCGTATTTATTTTATATTTTATGTCAAACTTAGGTGGATCGCTGTCCACACATCCAAAGCGACTATTTTAATCACCCGTATTTCCAAAACCTAAGTTTTTAAGGTAACTTGGGTGGTATAGTACTAAAGTTCTGGACCTATTCTATCATCCTATGTGTAAGTCATGTTGGCACACCTCCGTATTTTTTTTATATTTCGTGTCAAACTTCGACAAATCTCTGTCCGCACATCTCAATGCGACTACTTTAATCAGCCATATTTCCAAAACCTAAGTTTTTACGGTAACTTGGGTGGTATAATACAGAAGTTCTGGTCCTATTCTATCACCCTATATGTACGTAATGTTGGCACACCTCCGTATTTATTATTATATTTCATGTCATACTTAGACAAATCGTTGTCCGCACATCGCATAGCGACTAATTTAATCACCCATATTTCCAAAACTTAAGTTCTAAGGTAACTTGGGTGGTATAGTACTAAAGTTCTGGTCCTATTCTTTCATCCTATGTGTACGTCATGTTGGCACACTTCCGTATTTATTTTATTTTTCATGTCATAATTTGACAAATCGCTGTCCGCAAATCTCAATGCGACTACTTTAATCAGCCATATTTCCAAAACCTAAGTTTTTACGGTAACTTGGGTGGTATAATACAGACGTTCTGGTCCTATTCTATCACCCTATGTGTACGTCATGTATCCACAATTCCGTATTTATTATTATATTTCATGTCATACTTAGACAAATCGTTGTCCGCACATCGCATAGCGACTAATTTAATCACCCATATTTCCAAAACCTAAGTTTTTAAGGTAACTTGGGTGGTATAGTACTAAAGTTCTGGTCCTTATCTTTCATCCTACGTTTACGTCATGCTAACACAGTGCCGTATTTATTTTATATTTTATGTCAAACTTAGGTGGATCGCTGTCCACACATCCAAAGCGACTATTTTAATCACCCGTATTTCCAAAACCTAAGTTTTTAAGGTAACTTGGGTGGTATAGTACTAAAGTTCTGGACCTATTCTATCATCCTATGTGTACGTCATGTTGGCACACCTCCGAATTTTTTTATATTTCGTGTCAAACTTCGACAAATCTCTGTCCGCACATCTCAATGCGACTACTTTAATCAGCCATATTTCCAAAACCTAAGTTTTTACGGTAACTTGGGTGGTACAATACAGAAGTTCTGGTCCTATTCTATCACCCTACGTGTACGTAATGTTGGCACACCTCCGTATTTATTATTATATTTCATGTCATACTTAGACAAATCGTTGTCCGCACATCGCATAGCGACTAATATAATCACCCATATTTCCAAAACCTAAGTTTTAAGGTAACTTGGGTGGTATAGTACTAAAGTTTTGGTCCTATTCTTTCATCCTACGTGTACGTCATGTATCCACAATTCAGTATTTATTTTTATATTTCATGTTAAACTTAGACAAATCGTTGTCCGCACATCGCATAGCGACTAATTTAATCACCCATATTTCCAAAACCTAAGTTTTTACGGTAACTTGGGTGGTATAATACAGAAGTTCTGGTCCTATTCTATCACCCTATGTGTACGTCATGTATCCACAATTCCGTATTTATTTTCATATTTCATGTCAAACCTAGACAAATCGTTGTCCGCACATCGCATAGCGACTAATTTAATCACCCATATTTCCAAAACCTAAGTTTTTACGGTAACTTGGGTGGTATAATACTAAATTTCAGGACCTATTCTATCATCCTATGTGTACGTCATGATGGCACACTTCCGTATTTATTTTATTTTTCATGTTATACTTTGACAAATCGCTGTCCGCACATCTCAATGCGACTACTTTAATAAGCCATATTACCAAAACCTAAGTTTTTACGGTAACTTCGCTGGTATTATACAGAAGTTCTGGTCCTATTCTATCACCCTACGTGTACGTAATGTTGGCACACCTCCGTATTTATTATTATATTTCATGTCATACTTAGACAAATCGTTGTCCGCACATCGCATAGCGACTAATTTAATCACCCATATTTCCAAAACCTAAGTTTTTAAGGTAACTTGGGTGGTATAGTACTAAAGTTCTGGTCCTATTCTTTCATCCTATGTGTACGTAATGTTGGCACACTTCCGTATTTATTTTATTTTTTATGTCATACTTTGAAAAATCGCTGTCCGCACATCTCAATGCGACTACTTTAATCAGCCATATTTCCAAAACCTAAGTTTTTACGGTAACTTGGGTGGTATAGTACTAAAGTTCTGGACCTATTCTATCATCCTATGTGTACGTCATGTTGGCACACCTCCGTATTTTTTTTATATTTCGTGTCAAACTTAGACAAATCTCTGTCCGCACATCTCAATGCGACTAATTTAATCACCCATATTTCCAAAACCTAAGTTTTTACGGTAACTTGGGTGGTATAATACTAAATTTCAGGACCTATTCTATCATCCTTTGTGTACGTCATGTTGGCACACTTCCGTATTTATTTTATTTTTCATGTCATACTTTGACAAATCGCTGTCCGCACATCTCAATGCGACTACTTTAATCAGCCATATTTCCAAAACCTAAGTTTTTACGGTAACTTGGGTGGTATAATACAGAAGTTCTGGTCCTATTTCATCACCCTACGTGTACGTCATGCTGACACACTGCCGTATTTATTTTATATTTTATGTCAAACTTAGGTGGATCACTGTCCACACATCCAAAGCGACTATTTTAATCACCCGTATTTCCAAAACCTAAGTTTTTAAGGTAACTTGGGTGGTATAGTACTAAAGTTCTGGACCTATTCTATCATCCTATGTGTACGTCATGTTGGCACACCTCCGTATTTTTTTTTATATTTCGTGTCAAACTTCGACAAATCTCTGTCCGCACATCTCAATGCGACTACTTTAATCAGCCATATTTCCAAAACCTAAGTTTTTACGGTAACTTGGGTGGTATAATACAGAAGTTCTGGTCCTATTCTATCACCCTACGTGTACGTAATGTTGGCACACCTCCGTATTTATTATTATATTTCATGTCATACTTAGACAAATCGTTGTCCGCACATCGCATAGCGACTAATTTAATCACCCATATTTCCAAAACCTAAGTTTTTACGGTAACTTGGGTGGTATAATACAGAAGTTCTGGTCCTATTCTATCACCCTATGTGTACGTCATGTATCCACAATTCCGTATTTATTTTTATATTTCATGTCAAACCTAGACAAATCGTTGTCCGCACATCGCATAGCGACTAATTTAATCACCCATATTTCCAAAACCTAAGTTTTTACGGTAACTTGGGTGGTATAATACTAAATTTCAGGACCTATTCTATCATCCTATGTGTAAGTAATGTTGGCACACTTCCGTATTTATTTTATTTTTCATGTCATACTTTGACAAATCGCTGTCCGCACATCTCAATGCGACTACTTTAATCAGCCATATTTCCAAAACCTAAGTTTTTACGGTAACTTGGGTGGTATAATACAGAAGTTCTGGTCCTATTCTATCACCCTACGTGTACGTAATGTTGGCACACCTCCGTATTTATTAATATATTTCATGTCATACTTAGACAAATCGTTGTCCGCACATCGCATAGCGACTAATTTAATCACCCATATTTCCAAAACCTAAGTTTTTAAGGTAACTTGGGTGGTATAGTACTAAATTTCTGGTCCTATTCTTTCATCCTATGTGTACGTAATGTTGGCACACTTCCGTATTTATTTTATTTTTCATGTCATACGTTGACAAATCGCTGTCCGCACATCTCAATGCGACTACTTTAATCAGCCATATTTCCAAAACCTAAGTTTTTACGGTAACTTGGGTGGTATAATACAGAAGCTCTGGTCCTATTCTATCACCCTACGTGTACGTAATGTTGGCACACCTCCGTATTTATTATTATATTTAATGTCATACTTAGACAAATCGTTGTCCGCACATCGCATAGCGACTAATTTAATCACCCATATTTCCAAAACCTAAGTTTTTAAGGTAACTTGGGTGGTATAGTACTAAAGTTCTGGTCCTATTCTTTAATCCTACGTGTACGTCATGCTGACACACTGCCGTATTTATTTTATATTTTATGTCAAACTTAGGTGGATCGCTGTCCACACATCCAAAG
Organism: Flexamia atlantica; assembly: GCA_035578135.1. NCBI lineage: Eukaryota > Metazoa > Arthropoda > Insecta > Hemiptera > Cicadellidae > Flexamia > Flexamia atlantica. The sequence goes on from JAQJVK010000383.1 coordinate 56,209, forward strand.
CGACTATTTTAATCACCCGTATTTCCAAAACCTAAGTTTTTAAGGTAACTTGGGTGGTATAGTACTAAAGTTCTGGACCTATTCTATCATCCTATGTGTACGTCATGTTGGTACACCTCCGTATTTTTTTTATATTTCGTGTCAAACTTCGACAAATCTCTGTCCGCACATCGCATAGCGACTAATTTAATCACCCATATTTCCAAAACCTAAGTTTTTACGGTAACTTGGGTGGTATAGTACTAACGTTCTGGACCTATTCTATCATCCTATGTGTACGTTATGTTGGCACACCTCCGTATTTTTTTTATATTTCGTGTCAAACTTCGACAAATCGTTGTCCGCATATCGCATAGCGACTAATTTAATCACCCATAATTCCAAAACCTAAGTTTTTACGGTAACTTGGGTGGTATAATACAGAAGTTCTGGTCCTATTCTATCACCCTATGTGTACGTCATGTATCCACAATTCCGTATTTATTTTTATATTTCATGTCAAACTTAGACAAATCGCTGTCCGCACATCTCAATGCGACTAATTTAATCAGCCATATTTCCAAAACCTAAGTTTTTACGGTAACTTGGGTGGTATAGTACTAAAGTTCTGGACCTATTCTATCATCCTATGTCTACGTCATGTTGGCACACCTCCGTATTTTTTTTCTATTTCGTGTCAAACTTCGACAAATCTCTGTCCGCACATCTCAATGCGACTACTTTAATCAGCCATATTTCCAAAACCTAAGTTTTTACGGTAACTTGGGTGGTATAATACAGAAGTTCTGGTCCTATTCTATCACCCTACGTGTACGTAATGTTGGCACACCTCCGTATTTATTAATATATTTCATGTCATACTTAGACAAATCGTTGTCCGCACATCGCATAGCGACTAATTTAATCACCCATATATCCAAAAACCTAAGATTTTAAGGTAACTTGGGTGGTATAGTACAGAAGTTCTGGTTCTATTCTATCACCCTATGTGTACGTCATGTATCCACAATTCCGTATTTATTTTTATATTTCATGTCAAACTTAGACAAATCGTTGTCCGCACATCGCATAGCGACTAATTTAATCACCCATATTTCCAAAACCTAAGTTTTTACGGTAACTTGGGTGGTATAATACAGAAGTTCTGGTCCTATTCTATCACCCTATGTGTACGTCATGTATCCACAATTCCGTATTTATTTTTATATTTCATGTCAAACTTAAACAAATCGTTGTCCGCACATCGCATAGCGACTAATTTAATCACCCATATTTCCAAAACCTAAGTTTTTAAGGTAACTTGGGTGGTATAGTACTAAAGTTCTGGACCTATTCTATCATCCTATGTGTACGTCATGTTGGCACACTTTCGTATTTATTTTATTTTTCATGTCATACTTTGACAAATCGCTCTCCGCACATCTCAATGCGACTACTTTAATCAGCCATATTTCCAAAACCTAAGTTTTTACGGTAACTTGGGTGGTATAATACAGAGGTTCTGGTCCTATTCTATCACCCTACGTGTACGTAATGTTGGCACACCTCCGTATTTATTATTATATTTCATGTCATATTTAGACAAATCGTTGTCCGCACATCGCATAGCGACTAATTTAATCACCCATATTTCCAAAACCTAAGTTTTTAAGGTAACTTGGGTGGTATAGTACTAAAGTTCTGGACCTATTCTATTATCCTATGTGTACGTCATGTTGGCACACCTCCGTATTTTTTTTATATTTCGTGTCAAACTTCGACAAATCTCTGTCCGCACATCTCAATGCGACTACTTTAATCAGCCATATTTCCAAAACCTAAGTTTTTACGGTAACTTGGGTGGTATAATACAGAAGTTCTGGTCCTATTTCATCACCCTACGTGTACGTCATGCTGACACACTGCCGTATTTATTTTATATTTTATGTCAAACTTAGGTGGATCACTGTCCACACATCCAAAGCGACTATTTTAATCACCCGTATTTCCAAAACCTAAGTTTTTAAGGTAACTTGGGTGGTGTAGTACTAAAGTTCTGGACCTATTCTATCATCCTATGTGCACGTCATGTTGGCACACCTCCGTATTTTTTTTATATTTCGTGTCAAACGTCGACAAATCTCTGTCCGCACATCTCAATGCGACTACCTTAATCAGCCATATTTCCAAAACCTAAGTTTTTACGGTAACTTGGGTGGTATAATACAGAAGTTCTGGTCCTATTCTATCACCCTACGTGTACGTAATGTTGGCAAACCTCCGTATTTATTATTATATTTCATGTCATACTTAGACAAATCGTTGTCCGCACATCGCATAGCGACTAATTTAATCACCCATATTTCCAAAACCTAAGTTTTTAAGGTAACTTGGGTGGTATAGTACTAAAGTTCTGGTCCTATTCTTTCATCCTACGTGTACGTCATGCTGACACACTGCCGTATTTATTTTATATTTTATGTCAAACTTAGGTGGATCGCTGTCCACACATCCAAAGCGACTATTTTAATCACCCGTATTTCCAAAACCTAAGTTTTTAAGGTAACTTGGGTGGTATAGTACTAAAGTTCTGGACCTATTCTATCATCCTATGTGTAAGTCATGTTGGCACACCTCCGTATTTTTTTTATATTTCGTGTCAAACTTCGACAAATCTCTGTCCGCACATCTCAATGCGACTAATTTAATCAGCCATATTTCCAAAACCTAAGTTTTTACGGTAACTTGGGTGGTATAATACAGAAGTTCTGGTCCTATTCTATCACCCTATATGTACGTAATGTTGGCACACCTCCGTATTTATTATTATATTTCATGTCATACTTAGACAAATCGTTGTCCGCACATCGCATAGCGACTAATTTAATCACCCATATTTCCAAAACTTAAGTTCTAAGGTAACTTGGGTGGTATAGTACTAAAGTTCTGGTCCTATTCTTTCATCCTATGTGTACGTCATGTTGGCACACTTCCGTATTTATTTTATTTTTCATGTCATAATTTGACAAATCGCTGTCCGCAAATCTCAATGCGACTACTTTAATCAGCCATATTTCCAAAACCTAAGTTTTTACGGTAACTTGGGTGGTATAATACAGACGTTCTGGTCCTATTCTATCACCCTATGTGTACGTCATGTATCCACAATTCCGTATTTATTATTATATTTCATGTCATACTTAGACAAATCGTTGTCCGCACATCGCATAGCGACTAATTTAATCACCCATATTTCCAAAACCTAAGTTTTTAAGGTAACTTGGGTGGTATAGTACTAAAGTTCTGGTCCTTATCTTTCATCCTACGTTTACGTCATGCTAACACAGTGCCGTATTTATTTTATATTTTATGTCAAACTTAGGTGGATCGCTGTCCACACATCCAAAGCGACTATTTTAATCAAACGTATTTCCAAAACCTAAGTTTTTAAGGTAACTTGGGTGGTATAGTACTAAAGTTCTGGACCTATTCTATCATCCTATGTGTAAGTCATGTTGGCACACCTCCGTATTTTTTTATATTTCGTGTCAAACTTCGACAAATCTCTGTCCGCACATCTCAATGCGACTAATTTAATCAGCCATATTTCCAAAACCTAAGTTTTTACGGTAACTTGGGTGGTATAATACAGAAGTTCTGGTCCTGTTCTATCACCCTACGTGTACGTGATGTTGGCACACCTCCGTATTTATTATTATATTTCATGTCATACTTAGACAAATCGTTGTCCGCACATCGCATAGCGACTAATTTAACCACCCATATTTCCAAAACCTAGGTTTTTAAGGTAACTTGGGTGGTATAGTACTAAAGTTCTGGTCCTATTCTTTCATCCTACGTGTACGTCATGCTGACACACTGCCGTATTTATTTTATATTTTATGTCAAACTTAGGTGGATCGCTGTCCACACATCCAAAGCGACTATTTTAATCACCCGTATTTCCAAAACCTAAGTTTTTAAGGTAACTTGGGTGGTATAGTACTAAAGTTCTGGACCTATTCTATCATCCTATGTGTACGTCATGTTGGCACACCTCCGTATTTTTTTTATATTTCGTGTCAAACTTCAACAAATCTCTGTCCGCACATCTCAATGCGACTACTTTAATCAGCAATATTTCCAAAACCTAAGTTTTTACGGTAACTTGGGTGGTATAATACAGAAGTTCTGGTCCTATTATATCACCCTACGTGTACGTAATGTTGGCACACCTCCGTATTTATTATTACATTTCATGTCATACTTAGACAAATCGTTGTCCGCACATCGCATAGCGACTAATTTAATCACCCATATTTCCAAAACCTAAGTTTTTACGGTAACTTGGGTGGTATAATACAGAAGTTCTGGTCCTATTCTATCACCCTACGTGTACGTAATGTTGGCACACCTCCGTATTTATTTTTATATTTCATGTCAAACTTAGACAAATCGTTGTCCGCACATCGCATAGCGACTAATTTAATCACCCATATTTCCAAAACCTAAGTTTTTACGGTAACTTGGGTGGTATAATACAGAAGCTCTGGTCCTATTCTATCACCCTATGTGTACGTCATGTATCCACAATTCCGTATTTATTTTTATATTTCATGTCAAACTTAGACAAATCGCTGTCCGCACATCTCAATGCGACTAATTTAATCAGCCATATTTCCAAAACCTAAGTTTTTACGGTAACTTGGGTGGTATAGTACTAAAGTTCTGGACCTATTCTATCATCCTATGTGTACGTCATGTTGGCACACCTCCGTATTTTTTTTATATTTCGTGTCAAACTTCGACAAATCTCTGTCCGCACATCTCAATGCGACTACTTTAATCAGCCATATTTCCAAAACCTAAGTTTTTACGGTAACTTGGGTGGTATAATACAGAAGTTCTGGTCCTATTCTATCACCCTACGTGTACGTAGTGTTGGCACACCTCCGTATTTATTATTATATTTCATGTCATACTTAGACAAATCGTTGTCCGCACATCGCATAGCGACTAATTTAATCACCCATACATCCAAAACCTAAGATTTTAAGGTAACTTGGGTGGTATAGTACAGAAGTTCTGGTCCTATTTTATCACTCTATGTGTACGTCATGTATCCACAATTCCGTATTTATTTTTATATTTCATGTCAAACCTAGACAAATCGTTGTCCGCACATCGCATAGCGACTAATTTAATCACCCGTATTTCCAAAACCTAAGTTTTTAAGGTAACTTGGGTGGTATAGTACTAACGTTCTGGACCTATTCTATCATCCTATGTGTACGTCATGTTGGCACACTTCCGTATTTATTTTATTTTTCATGTCATACTTTGACAAATCGCTGTCCGCACATCTCAATGCGACTACTTTAATCAGCCATATTTCCAAAACCTAAGTTTTTACGGTAACTTGGGTGGTATAATACAGAAGTTCTGGTCCTATTCTATCACCCTACGTGTACGTAATGTTGGCACACCTCCGTATTTATTATTATATTTCATGTCATACTTAGACAAATCGTTGTCCGCACATCGCATAGCGACTAATTTAATCACCCATATTTCCAAAACCTAAGTTTTTAAGGTAACTTGAGTGGTATAGTACTAAAGTTCTGGACCTATTCTATCATCCTATGTGTACGTCATGTTGGCACACCTCCGTATTTTTTTATATTTCGTGTCAAACTTCGACAAATCTCTGTCCGCACATCTCAATGCGACTACTTTAATCAGCCATATTTCCAAAACCTAAGTTTTTACGGTAACTTGGGTGGTATAATACAGAAGTTCTGGTCCTATTTCATCACCCTACGTGTACGTCATGCTGACACACTGCCGTATTTATTTTATATTTTATGTCAAACTTAGGTGGATCACTGTCCACACATCCAAAGCGACTATTTTAATCACCCGTATTTCCGAATCCTAAGTTTTTAAGGTAACTTGGGTGGTGTAGTACTAAAGTTCTGGACCTATTCTATCATCCAATGTGTACGTCATGTTGGCACACCTCCGTATTTTTTTTATATTTCGTGTCAAACTTCGACAAATCTCTGTCCGCACATCTCAATGCGACTACTTTAATCAGCTATATTTCCAAAACCTAAGTTTTTACGGTAACTTGGGTGGTATAATAAAGAAGTTCTGGTCCTATTCTATCACCCTACGTGTACGTAATGTTGGCACACCTCCGTATTTATTATTATATTTCATGTCATACTTAGACAAATCGTTGTCGGCACATCGCATAGCGACTAATTTAATCACCCATATTTCCAAAACTTAGGTTTTTAAGGTAACTTGCGTGGTATAGTACTAAAGTTCTGGTCCTATTCTTTCATCCTATGTGTACGTCATGTTGGCACACTTCCGTATTTATTTTATTTTTCATGTCATAATTTGTCAAATCGCTGTCCGCAAATCTCAATGCGACTACTTTAATCAGCCATATTTCCAAAACCTAAGTTTTTACGGTAACTTGGGTGGTATAATACAGAAGTTCTGGTCCTATTCTATCACCCTATGTGTACGTCATGTATCCACAATTCCGTATTTATTTTTATATTTCATGTCAAACTTAGACAAATCGTTGTCCGCACATCGCATAGCGACTAATTTAATCACCCATATTTCCAAAACCTAAGTTTTTACGGTAACTTGGGTGGTATAATACAGAAGTTCTGGTCCTATTCTATCACCCTATGTGTACTTCATGTATCCACAATTTCGTATTTATTTTTATATTTCATGTCAAACTTAGACAAATCGCTGTCCGCACATCTCAATGCGACTACTTTAATCAGCCATATTTCCAAAACCTAAGTTTTTACGGTAACTTGGGTGGTATAGTACTAAAGTTCTGGACCTATTCTATCATCCTATGTGTACGTCATGTTGGCACACCTCCGTATTTTTTTATATTTCGTTTCAAACTTCGACAAATCTCTGTCCGCACATCTCAATGCGACTACTTTAATCAGCCATATTTCCAAAACCTAAGTTTTTACGGTAACTTGGGTGGTATAATACAGAAGTTCTGGTCCTATTTCATCACCCTACGTGTACGTCATGCTGACACACTGCCGTATTTATTTTATATTTTATGTCAAACTTAGGTGGATCACTGTCCACATATCCAAAGCGACTATTTTAATCACCCGTATTTCCGAAACCTAAGTTTTTAAGGTAACTTGGGTGGTGTAGTACTAAAGTTCTGGACCTATTCTATCATCCAATGTGTACGTCATGTTGGCACACCTCCGTATTTTTTTTATATTTCGTGTCAAACTTCGACAAATCTCTGTCCGCACATCTCAATGCGACTACTTTAATCAGCTATATTTCCAAAACCTAAGTTTTTACGGTAACTTGGGTGGTATAATAAAGAAGTTCTGGTCCTATTCTATCACCCTACGTGTACGTAATGTTGGCACACCTCTGTATTTATTATTATATTTCATGTCATACTTAGACAAATCGTTGTCGGCACATCGCATAGCGACTAATTTAATCACCCATATTTCCAAAACTTAGGTTTTTAAGGTAACTTGCGTGGTATAGTACTAAAGTTCTGGTCCTATTCTTTCATCCTATGTGTACGTCATGTTGGCACACTTCCGTATTTATTTTATTTTTCATGTCATAATTTGTCAAATCGCTGTCCGCAAATCTCAATGCGACTACTTTAATCAGCCATATTTCCAAAACCTAAGTTTTTACGGTAACTTGGGTGGTATAATACAGAAGTTCTGGTCCTATTCTATCACCCTATGTGTACGTCATGTATCCACAATTCCGTATTTATTTTTATATTTCATGTCAAACTTAGACAAATCGTTGTCCGCACATCGCATAGCGACTAATTTAATCACCCATATTTCCAAAACCTAAGTTTTAACGGTAACTTGGGTGGTATAATACAGAAGTTCTGGTCCTATTCTATCACCCTATGTGTACTTCATGTATCCACAATTTCGTATTTATTTTTATATTTCATGTCAAACTTAGACAAATCGCTGTCCGCACATCTCAATGCGACTACTTTAATCAGCCATATTTCCAAAACCTAAGTTTTTACGGTAACTTGGGTGGTATAGTACTAAAGTTCTGGACCTATTCTATCATCCTATGTGTACGTCATGTTGGCACACCTCCGTATTTTTTTATATTTCGTTTCAAACTTCGACAAATCTATGTCCGCACATCTCAATGCGACTACTTTAATCAGCCATATTTCCAAAACCTAAGTTTTTACGGTAACTTGGGTGGTATAATACAGAAGTTCTGGTCCTATTCTATCACCCTACGTGTACGTAATGTTGTCACACCTCCGAATTTATTATTATATTTCATGTCATACTTAGACAAATCGTTGTCCGCACATCGCATAGCGACTAATTTAATCACCCATATTTCCAAAACCTAAGTTTTTAAGGTAACTTGGGTGGTATAATACTAAATTTCAGGACCTATTCTATTATCCTATGTGTACGTCATGTTGGCACACCTCTGTATTTATTATTATATTTCATGTCATACTTAGACAAATCGTTGTCGGCACATCGCATAGCGACTAATTTAATCACCCATATTTCCAAAACCTAGGTATTTAAGGTAACTTGGGTGGTATAGTACTAATGTTCTGGTCCTATTCTTTCAACCTACGTGTACGTCATGCTGACACACTGCCGTATTTATTTTATATTTTATGTCAAACTTAGGTGGATCGCTGTCCACACATCCAAAGCGAATATTTTAATCACCCGTATTTCCAAAACCTAAGTTTTGACGGTAACCTGAGTGGTATAATAATATAGTTCTAATCCTATTCTATCACCCAATGTGTACGTCATGTATCCAAAATTCCGTATTTATTTTTATATTTCATGTCAAACTTAGACAAATCGTTGTCCGCACATATCATAGCGACTAATTTAATCACCCATATTTCCAAAACCTAAGTTTTTACGGTAACTTGGGTGGTATAATACAGAAGTTCTGGTCCTATTCTATCACCCTATGTGTACGTCATGTATCCACAATTCCGTATTTATTTTTATATTTCATGTCAAACTTAGACAAATCGTTGTCCGCACATCGCATAGCGACTAATTTAATCACCCATATTTCCAAAACCTAAGTTTTTAAGGTAACTTGGGTGGTATAATACTAAATTTCAGGACCTATTCTATTATCCTATGTGTACGTCATGTTGGCACACTTCCGTATTTATTTTATTTTTCATGTCATAATTTATCAAATCGCTGTCCGCATATCTCAAAGCGACTACTTTAATCAGCCATATTTCCAAAACCTAAGTTTTTACGGTAACTTGGGTGGTATAATACAGAAGTTCTGGTCCTATTCTATCACCCTATGTGTACGTCATGTATCCACAATTCCGTATTTATTTTTATATTTCATGTCAAACTTAGACAAATCGTTGTCCGCACATCGCATAGCGACTAATTTAATCACCCATATTTCCAAAACCTAAGTTTTTACGGTAACTTGGGTGGTATAATACTAAATTTCAGGACCTATTCTATCATCCTATGTGTACGTCATGTTGGCACACTTCCGTATTTATTTTATTTTTCATGTCATACTTTGACAAATCGCTGTCCGCACATCTCAATGCGACTACTTTAATCAGCCATATTTCCAAAACCTAAGTTTTTACGGTAACTTGGGTGGTATAATACTAAATTTCAGGACCTATTCTATCATCCTATGTGTACGTCATGTTGGCACACTTCCGTATTTATTTTATTTTTCATGTCATACTTTGACAAATCGATGTCCGCACATCTCAATGCGACTACTTTAATCAGCCATATTGAGAAGTGCGGACAGCGATTTGTCAAAGTATGACATGAAATATAAAATAAATACGGAAGTGTGCCAACATGACGTACACATAGGATGATAGAATAGGTCCTGAAATTTAGTATTATACCACCCAAGTTACCTTAAAAACTTAGGTTTTGGAAATATGGGTGATTAAATTAGTCGCTATGCGATGTGCGGACAACGATTTGTCTAAGTTTGACATGAAATATAAAAATAAATACGGAATTATGGATACATGACGTACACATAGGGTGATAGAATAGGACCAGAACTTCTGTATTATACCACCCAAGTTACCTTAAAAACTTAGGTTTTGGAAATATGGGTGATTAAATTAGTGGCTATGCGATGTGCGGACAACGATTTGTCTAAGTTTGATATGAAATATTAAAATAAATACGGAATTGTGGATACATGACGTACACATAGGATGATAGAATAGGTCCTGAAATTTAGTATTATACCACCCAAGTTACCTTAAAATCTTAGGTTTTGGAAATATGGGTGATTAAATTAGTCGCTATGCGATGTGCGGACAACGATTTGTCTAAGTATAACATGAAATATAATAATTAATACGGAGGTGTGCCAATATTACGTACACGTAGGGTGATAGAATAGGACCAGAACTTCTGTATTATACCACCCAAGTTACCGTAAAAACTTTGGTTTTTGAAATATGGGTGATTAAATTAGTCGCTATGCGATGTGCGGACAACGATTTGTCTAAGTTTGACATGAAATATAAAAATAAATACGGAATTGTGGATACATGACGTACACGTAGGGTGATAGAATAGGACCAGAACTTCTGTATTATACCACCCAAGTTACCGTAAAAACTTAGGTTTTGGAAATATGGCTGATTAAAGTAGTCGCATTGAGATGTGCGGACAGCGATTTGTTAAAGTATGACATGAAAAATAAAATAAATACGGAAGTGTGCCAACATGACGTACACATAGGATGATAGAATTGGTCCTGAAATTTAGTATTATACCACCCAAGTTACCTTAAAAACTTAGGTTTTGGAAATATGGGTGATTAAATTAGTCGCTATGCGATGTGCGGACAACGATTTGTCTAAGTTTGACATGAAATATAAAAATAAATACGGAATTGTGAATACATGACGTACACATAGGATGATAGAATAGGACCAGAACTTCTGTATTATACGACCCAAGTTACCGTAAAAACTTAGGTTTTGGAAATATGGGTGATTAAATTAGTCGCTATGCGATGTGCGGACAACGATCTGTCTAAGTATGACATGAAATATAATAATAAATACGGAGGTGTGCCAACATTACGTACACGTAGGGTGATAGAATAGGACCAGAACCTCTGTATTATACCACCCAAGTTACCGTAAAAACTTAGGTTTTGGAAATATGGCTGATTAAAGTAGTCGCATTGAGATGTGCAGACAGAGATTTGTCGAAGTTTGACACGAAATATAAAAAAAATACGGAGGTGTGCCAACATGACGTACACATAGGATGATAGAATAGGTCCAGAACTTTAGTACTGTACCACCCATGTTACCTTAAAAACTTAGGTTTTGGAAATATGGGTGATTAAATTAGTCGCTATGCGATGTGCGGACAACGATTTGTCTAAGTTTGACATGAAATATAAAAATAAATGAGGAATTGTGGATACAAGACATACACATAGGGTGATAGAATAGGATTAGAACTATATTATTATACCACTCAGGTTACCGTCAAAACTTAGGTTTTGGAAATACGGGTGATTAAAATAGTCGCTTTGGATGTGTGGACAGCGATCCACCTAAGTTTGACATAAAATATAAAATAAATACGGCAGTGTGTCAGCATGACGTACACGTAGGATGAAAGAATAGGACCAGAACTTTAGTACTATACCACCCATGTTACCTTAAAAACTTAGGTTTTGGAAATATGGGTGATTAAATTAGTCGCTATGCGATGTGCGGACAACGATTTGTCTAAGTTTGACATGAAATATAAAAATAAATGAGGAATTGTGGATACAAGACATACACATAGGGTGATAGAATAGGACCAGAACTTCTGTATTATACCACCCAAGTTACCGTAAAAACTTAGGTTTTGGAAATATGGGTGATTACATTTGTCGCTATGCGATGTGGGGACAACGATTTGTCTAAGTTTGACATGAAATATAAAAATAAATACGGAATTTTGGATACATGACGTACACATTGGGTGATAGAATAGGATTAGAACTATATTATTATACCACTCAGGTTACCGTCAAAACTTAGGTTTTGGAAATACGGGTGATTAAAATAGTCGCTTTGGATGTGTGGACAGCGATCCACCTAAGTTTGACATAAAATATAAAATAAATACCGCAGTGTGTCAGCATGACGTTTACGTAGGATGAAAGAATAGGACCAGAACTTTGGTACTATACCACCCAAGTTACCTTAAAAACTTAGGTTTTG
>JAQJVK010000384.1:0-68075 GCA_035578135.1 Flexamia atlantica
TTTGGGCATTTTAGGCCATAATCCAGTATATTTTAACTAGATGAAGCCACATACAAAGTTTTATCAAGATACGTTAAGTAATAAGGAAGATATAGAATTTTTAGCGAATTTCCCCTATAGGGAAGAAGCTGTTACCGTAGTACTCATGGTAAGACCTAAGCCCGAGACCATGATAACTTTTCGTTTTGGGGGCCCCAGAAGTAAAAAACACTATTCGTTCATTTTCATAAATATATATATATCTATATATATATCTATATATATATCTATATATCTATGTGTCTTTAAGCACGATAACTCGCGTAAAAATGGCCCAATATTAATGAAATTTGGCATGGATGTGTAAAGTAGTAATTATTCGGACGAGTTCGTGAACCAGCCCGATCGGACCACCGGAAGGGGGGGTAAAGGGGGTTAAACCCCCGCAAAAATGGGTTTTTTGGGTTTTTTACATAGAAAAATAAAATTTTACGAATTTTTGTTGGCACCATTGAATTCAGCTCAAAAAAACAAACAATTTAATACATTGAATCACTGCTCTATGTCTATTAGTTACCGAGATATTGAAAGTGGTAAACACAGTACGTTGTCCCAATGTTAACCTTATGGGAAATAAGTAAAATTATATATCTCGCTTATTTCTCAACATATCTTGATAAAACTTGGTAAATGGCTTCTTCTAGTTCAGACCTACAAAATATTGAATTAAAACTACCCAGTTTTAACATACCTGTAGCAGCAAACCTGCATACTCATTCCCCATGTGAATATGAAGCTTACCGAAACATGTCAAATCTCGCTATGTTGGATTGAAATATGTTGTTTTGCATTTGAAATTCGCTGAGTATGCAGGTCTGCTGCAACGGGGGTATTTTTATTTCCCATAGAATTCTTTCATTCCCATGGGAAATGAGTATGCAGTTTTGCTGCCATAAAACTGGAAATATTGGGGATCTTAGACTAATATACATTCGATCTCATTTAGAGCCACAAACCAAGTTTTGTTAAAATATGTTGGGAAATAAACGAATAAGGTTAACATTGGGACAACATACTGTGTTTACCACTTTCGATATCTCGATAACCAATGGGCATAGAGCAATGGTTCAAGATACCAAATTGTTTACTTTTTCGAGCTGAATTCAATGGTGCTAATCAAAATTCGGTAAATTTTATTATTCTATGTAAAAAACTCATAAAACCCATTTTTGGGTGGGTTTATCTCTCTTTACCCCCCTTTCCGTTGGTCCGATCGGGCTGGTTCACGAACTCGACCAATTGATTACCAATTTACATTTCTGTAGCAAATTTCATCAAGAGCGGGGCTTTTTACGGCCGCTATCGTGCTAACACACACACACACACACACACACACACACACACACACACACACACACACACACACACACACACACACACACACACACACACATATATATATATATATATATATATATATATATATATATATATATATAATGGTAATGGATAATTAAAACCTTCGTGAACAAGCCCAATCGGACCACCCGAATGGGGACAAAGGGAAATAAACCTCCCCAATGTTTTTTTTTTTATTTTTTACATAGAAAAACTAAATTCATCCAATTTTTATTGGCACCATTGAATTCCGCTAAAAAAACAAACAATTTGGGATTTTGAATCACTGGTCCATGTCCATTGGTTACCGAGATATTGAAAGTGGTAAACACAGTACGTTATCCCAATGTTAACCTTATGGGAAATAAGTAAAATTCTATATCTCGCTTATTTTTCAACATATCTCGATAAAACTTGGTTTGTGGCTTTATCTAGATGAGATCTAATGTATTATAGTTTAAAGTCCCCGATATTTCCATTTTTGTGGCAGCTAACCTGCATACTAATTTCCCATGTTATTTTTATGGAGATTACAAAAACACGTCAAATCTCGCTATGTTGGCTTGAACTATGTTCTTCTGCATTTTCCTGAGTATGCAGCTCTGCCACGGGGGTATTTTAGCATGGTAATAGTTAGTTTGAAAAGTCGTATGTGCCGGGCTGACACGTCACTGTCCCAAAAACGTAAGTTCAGAATATCTCATTAAATTCCTACTTTTTCCCTCGTGAAACAAATAATCTCCAATTTGGTAATAATTCTTGGTATGATTGGTTTTCTGAAATTCCAACATAACCAGGCCCAGCTACATAAACCTCTTTTTCAACTTAGGCAAGTGTTGGGCAAGTCTCATTGAAGTTGTGAAGCTGCATTGCATGTAACATTAATTTTGTGAATGAAGAATTATTTGATTTGAGTTGATTTTGTGTCTTGACAAAACAATTTACTGCTGCGGAGCAGCGTGGGTCCTCTAGTATATTTTATAATGTTAACCTCTTCATTATATTGGTCACAATTTAAAGGAACGTTCAATAGCCTATGAATCATGGAATTGTACGCACCCATCTTTTGAGAATGAGGATGGTAGGAGCTGGCGTGGATTGTTTGACTGGTGGTTGGTTAAATTAAGGAAATTCAAACTATTATTTTTTTCAATTTTAAGAGTAAATTTTAATGTTGGTGTCAGTTTATTTTAATAATACGTACGTAGCAAATTCAATTGTCCTGTGTTATCATTGTATATTATCACGGCCAAACCGGACACGGTTTCAATACCAGTTTTAAAGAGCATGGCCCAAGTCACAGGTTGGAAAAACAAAAATCGACGTTTGGCTAACATTTGTTAGACAACAATCACTCAATCGGCAGCAAAATGACGGCAGTTTAGATATATTACACTTATGTAGGAAAGAGAGAAAGATCGATACATTAGAGGAATTTGAAATCTACAAACGTTTAAGACCAACAATCATAGTGAATAAATAATCAACGATAAATCAACGATAGTACAGTTCAGTTCTCTCACAATTTTTAATACACTTATCGCTTACAATATACTGAGATCACGTGACCCCTGACGCCCTACTAATAACGGCACGCCGCCACTGGATGAATAAGGAAACGATTCTCCAGTATGAGCACTAACGCCGTGGCACGACGCACGTATCCTAAGTAATTAAAACAGGCCTGTGTATTTTTAACCGACTTCCCCCACCAACAAAAGGAGGAGGTTCTAATTCGTCTTGGGAGATGTTTTTTTTTTTTTTCTAGGGATGTTCACCGATTTCTCTGCGATACTTTTACCAATCAACGTGATTCTACTACCAAAATAACCGGAATGGTTTCCCGTAGGTCCCATATATAACATTTTGTTTCATTGAAATATTTATTTAGGAGAAAAGTCCAAAAAACCTCAAATATTCAACATTTTCAAATACTTGTTGTTTACAAAACAAAGCTAAGGTGAACAGGGATAAGTCAGGTTTATTTTATTACAGCTGTTACATCCTTCAAATTAAATTTATAATTATAGAGCTAATGATCAGCTGCTTCATGTCTATATAATGTCAAAACAGTTTGTCTTCTAGGTTATGAATTAATTATATGTAGATTCAAACACAGTCAATTCCATTATGATTATTATTACTTAAATAAAAAAAGTGTAAACCAAAAAACATGAATGAAGAAGAGCAAGTCTAAATCTTAACGTTTTAGTGTGGCCTAGGAATACCTCAGAAATACATCGGAAACTTGGATTTTGTGAAAGAACTTAAGCCCATCATAGATTGCTTCTATAGCACACCAGTTAATTTTAAATGGCCATAAAAAATAATGTCATCGTCGTACAAAGAGGAATTTTTGTGACTTGTCATATGTGAGCGCTCTTGCAGTTTCCACTGAAAAAATACCCAACAGGCTTTGCAAGTCATTGGTCATTGTGAGTTCGTGTTTCACAGGTTGAAACATGCGAAACATTATTTTTATATATCTTATTGGACAACTTATAGTGCTAACGTGCAAGCATCGTAATTCGAGACTAGATCGATCTTATGAGTGAGCCCCTGGACAGTTTTGCAAATGTACTTAAATTAACTCATTTTCCATTTTCCAGGTGCCAAGCACATGGTTATCTTGTAATAAAAACCTCTACAGTAAACTGTCCGAGAAAATCTGTCGCCAAATTCGAGGGTTCAATCAATTCAATAGAAGATTGTAATTGTGCACATGAGATAATTCATAATATGACAGCCGCGTATCAGAATTTCAGAAATGTTCCAAGGCTGTGCTGAAGGGATAAGGTTTTTAATGTTTAGTTTATCTGCTTTAAAAATTGTTTTGAGTATTCTCCCAAAATTGCTATGTTGTGGTCGTGAGTTTGTAAAGCAAAAAAAGCGTAAATACATTAAATAGTAAACTTTGTCTGATATATCTGTTTGTGTCTTTAGGATAGAAACGCGCAAAAACTAATAAATAGATTGAGCTAAGCACAGAGGCAATCTATTCCAGTTCTTAAAATACAGTTAAAAAATGCCACTGGCGTAGAAAGACACAAAATAAAAAAAATACACCTGAAAATATTTTGCATTGAGCAGGATCAAGATCAGCTGTTTCGAGCTAACAAAAAAATTGACTATACATTAATATTTCTTAAACGGCCAATGTTGAAGAACTGGAACATACTCGGTGTCAGACAATTTTACACCCTCAAAATCTTTAAATGTCTGGTGGCTTATCTATGTTATATAGAACAACTAACTGTTTAAATAATTTTTTTGCTCACAGTACAGTAGTGAAATGCTGTGAACATTTAAATATTGTTTTACAATGTAAATATGGATTTGAATGCACGTCAAATGTGAAAATTACGAACCTATTAAGCTGAGAATTTGCCAGTAATATATTTGGCCCATATAGGACTGATCTGTAAAGCACATGTATAGGCTTTTAAAATCCCTTATAAAATGAGATGTTTACAAACATGTGGCCATATGCATAGCGCATAAGTAATAAATAGCTGGACACGTGGAGACTATAACAAATTATAATGTGTACTATATACATTGTCATTTACCTGAGACTTCGCTGTACAAGAGACTGTTCTAACCTGTCCAAAAAATGAGTTCAGCAAATACAGTAGTACAGTTTAGAAATCTATTAAGTGATTGAGTCATCAGCGAAATGAACTGGAGTGGAGTATTAATGGTATCCTACAACTATTATTGAATAAATCGAAATCAAACATAGAAGACAAAAACGTCCACTAAAAAGTATGAAATAATTTATTTTTGGTAAAAAAAACAACCGACTTCAAACGCTCTAAAAAGTATGAAATAATTTTATTTTATAAGTCAAATTTCGTAATATCCAAGCTCACGTATTTCAAGTCGGCGCGGCTCTATATTGCATCTTAGTTATGTATCTTCTTGGCAGAATAGCTCGAAGTTTTAATAACATTTGAAGAATGTATTTGTTGTATGGCTTACCGGTACTTGAATGTAACATTAAAATAAAAATTGTGTGTTAATTTCATATAAATAAGAGAGGAGAGTTTTAAATTTAGACTAGAGAATTTACTTGTGGGTCTTGGGTCTACAATACTGTAAAAATTGTATTTTAAATCAAACTGTTCGAGTTGACGACTGAAATTTTATCCCGCAATTATTATAATTGAGATCAAACTGAGATATTTAATCACTACTCACAGTTGAGTGTTTCATATATTGATAGAGCCGCGCCGACTTGAAATACGTGAGCTTGGATATTACGAAATTTGACTTATAAAATAAAATTATTTCATACTTTTTAGAGCGTTTGAAGTCGGTTGTTTTTTTTTACCAAAAATAAATTATGTCTCAATGTTTTTAGTTCGTGTCGTTAATGTTATATGTATGTGTTTTTTAATTCATTCATTGACAAAGCTATTCAGCCGACAATGATCTTCACATCTTATAATCAGCTGAAGATGACGATTTTACGTCGAAACATTTACCGATTCTTCATTTTTAAACCATTTTGCGCTGTCCTGACGGCTACATAGTAAGTAATAAAGTCTTAAAATATTTCATAGTTTTTATCGTGAGCAACTGCTAGTTAAACAATAAAACGGTTTGAAAGCCTAATATTAGATTGGATGTCTATAAATAGTGTACAGTTTGTGGGGTTTTGATGTAAATATTTATCCTGTACTCTTATATGAGCAACTAGCAGTTGCCCGTGGCTTTGCTCACGATAAAAACTAACTCCTGCTGCCTAAATGAAGATAGGGCTACGTACTGAGTTTATGATTAAACAGATAAGGTACAAAAACGAATTACGACTTTAATTTAACTAACTAAACTATATTTAACTTTTATATAGTACATATCACCTAAAAAACCAACAAAACACCCATAAAACCTTTATGAAAGTAAACAAATTATAAATCAGCTGTAAAATATCGTATCCATATGTGAAGCTGAACCACCTGCTTGCTGAATGATCATTGAAAATTAAACAAAAGATAATCCATTCCACTTGCATAGGAATAAACTTCGACTCCACCAAAACCCCTTAAAAATTCGAATTAAAAAACCGTTTGCGGATGCTTACGCCCTTAAGATCGTCCATGCAGAGGTCCAAGGTTCTAAGTCAAGTAGTTTGGGCTGTGCAGTGATAGGTCAGTAGTATTGGACAAATATAAATAAGATGGACTGTCATTAACCAGAAAGATGTTTTCAGGAATCCTCAAAGTCCTCAGGTCTGCTGCGACTGGAGTTATTCTATTGCTGCCCCCCGCATCAGGAGGTATTTCTATTTGGCCTCCTTGTACTATACATGTGAGCAGATTCAGCGCCCCGCCGATAAAGGCCTCAAGGGTGCCACTGGCCTGGGAAGGCTTATGCCCAATATAGTTGAATTTGCTCACATGCGTGGTTTATATAGTGGCCCTTAAGCAGGAATATAAATATCTCTGTTGCAGCAGCCCTTGCGTACTTAGAGAATCCTAAAGCAGTTGTCTGTGTCATGAAAGTATATGTACGTAACACGTAAAAATTGCCTTGATTTAATGTCAAAAGAATTCTAAGGTTTTTAGGGTCTCTCTTGAACATAAAAATACCCCCGTTGCAGCAGACCTCCAGACTATGTGCATGGCCTTATTTTATTTCTTCCATAAGAATAACATGGGGAATGAGTATGCAGGTCTACTGCAACAGTAATGTAAAAATTGGTGGTTTTAAAGCAATATCAGGTGAATCTGAACCAAAAAAGCCACATACCAAGTTTTATCAAGATATGTTGAGTAATAACCGAGATATAGAATTTTTCTATAGGGACAATGAACTGTTTTCAGCTTTAAATATAGTTTTAATAGTGTTTTTTGCTTCTGGGAGCTCCAAAATGAAAAGTTATCATGGTCTCGGGCTTAGGTCTTGCCGTGAGACCTATGGTAATAATTCCATCAATGAAATGCGCTAAAAGACAAAGGCAAAGTATTTTTTGTAATGATGTAGATAAAATATATGGTTAAAATTAGCTCTTTCAATAACAGCTGTTACAGGGAAGAAAGGTCTTATAAGTATCTCTAGTCAGTGATTTATTTCATCTTCTGTTCCTGACAGCTGGTTTGACATTCTACTAAATTTCTTGCTTTTTCACATCTGTTTAAATATAAACATTTCATCAATTTATATTCTGCCATAAGGATAATATGGGATCTTTGCGAGGGTCTGTGGCGGAGTCAGAGGGTCAGATCAGGATGAAAACTACTTAGTTTTCCTATTTAATGCCTAAAGAAACAGTGTACCAAATTCCAGCCTTCTGGGTTATTGGGAAGTTGGAGAATTAGTGATGAGTGAGTGAGTGAATGAGTGAGTGAGTGAGGGCTTTGCCTTTTATAGGTATAGATGTTATCTTGTATGCCTGTATGTATGCTTGCTTGCACAACGATCTCAAAAACGGCTCCGAGGATTTCCTTCAAAGTCTGTAAATAAGTAATTTATGACTCAAAAACGTCTTTTATGCAGATTACTTGGCCAGAGAAAATCTAATAACGTAATAAATCGAATTTTAAAACTGTAAAATTTTAACATTGGCCTTATGGGTTGCCGTGATAGCAACGAAAATAAACAAGGAAAGTGTAAACAAATGAAGTAATCATAACAGCTGTATGCAATCTACAGTCATCAAGGGAAAATACAGCAAATGGGATGAAGAGTCCATGGAGCAATAAAAAACGATTCTATTTATCAATTTTATGACATTGAAATATTTTATAGTAACTGGATGAACTGGGAAACATGAAATAACATCGAGTAAGGCTCGGTCCACCGGGTACTGATTAATTATACTGGCTAAGAATCAGCTGCATCGATATAGCGAAGATTTCCTTCATAGGTAATTCAATTAAAAAAACTTGTATTCTGTTTATATGTGACTTTCTCTTTTCGTTGGCCTTTCTTTTCTCTTCTCGCACAGCTAAACAAATAAATGGAAAATTTATCAGGTGCTTCCTATTCAAAACCAAAAAACAACGTATTCTTCCATAACATTAAACATGGAAACTTTGGAAGCCCAAGTTCCATTTGGAATCCAGAAGGAGCTTAAGAAACAGGAAATATAAACCCTCTTAAAAATAGAACAACCTCCCAATGTTTCACGGCGATAGGATGGGCGTTTGGCAACGCATTAAAGACAATCATACATAAACTATATTATTTATATTTAGAATATGTTAGTGTTTGAACTTATACTTTACCTCTATATCTGTAGGGGAATCTTTGAATCGTCGGTTTAGATTTGGTTATATAACCTTCTTTACCCATGACTACTAAATATTTCACGCCAGTTTTGAAATACCTGCGGATGTTTGTTTTTAAAATACTTCTTCCACATATCCTAAAGTCATATCTTCTTATTTCTCCAGGCTTTGCAAAGGCATTAGTTCTTTTCCATTGCATCATTCTTATTAAAATTTCACCTAAAAAAAACAAGCTCAGTTAATAATGAACTGAATGTCTATAACGGTTATACTTCCGCAGAAGGGTTACACTTAATTGGGGAAGTCAGTGGGAACCTGTAATGTCTGGAGGGGAACTATTGAGTGATAATCATTACCAAATTACAAAATAAATTTGCCTGAAACCTTACTTAAAATTTAAATGATTTTTAATTTAAACATCAATTAATTAGATCACATATCACACAGTCAGCTAAGTTATGTTGAGATGGAAATAGGTGGTTTATATGTCAGTTGTAGTTTAATTAGTTATAGTTTTGTTAAAACTGATTTTAAATCAATAATAAGGTATATTCATACAAGGGCTATAAGAAAAGTACTAGAAGGAAATAGTAAAGGCTGCAAAATCAATATAAATGATTTTTTTCAGCTTTTAGCAAAAGATTTTCACACGAAAATAACAGAACAATGCCTTTACAAAACTATAAAATACCAGAAGACATAGTAAGAAAACAAATTGATGGAGAATACGTATATAAATTTTCAGAAAAAGAAATTTTCCAGGCTATAAAAGGAAGCCAAGTAGACACTGCACCAGGTCCTGATAGAATCATTATGCGCAGCATAATAAGTGCTGAAGTTCCGAGAATTTTAACAGTAGTATTTAATAAATTGCGAGATATGGAAAATGCTCCACATAATTTGAAAAGAGCAAGAACTATTCTATTAGATAAAGGAGGAATGCAAGAAGAAATCGGAAATTGGAGACCAATATCAATTTGTTCAATTATTAGAAGAATATACGAGCGAGTTCTTGATGCTAGATTAAAGCAATACATTCAATTTAATGAAGTTCAAAAGGATTTACAATGGTACCAGGAACCCATATGAATTCAAATATTTTAAACTCTATTTTAAACAATGCTAAAGAACAGAAAAAAGATTGTTGCATCATGTTCCTTGACATAGAAAAAGCCTATGACAATGTAGGTCATCGACATCTTTTCAGTGTTTTAGATAGTTTGGAGGCACCAACTAGTTTAATTAATAATATAAAAAAACTAATGATCAATAATCATGCCCAAATTGAAACAAGTGAAGGAAAAACAAAACCTATTGTAATAAAAAGAGGTGTATTACAAGGTGCTCCTTTGTCCCCAACACTTTATAACCTGAGCATTAACCATATCCTGGATGACTTAACGGCAGCATCATGGCGTGAAACACACGGTTACAAAATAGATGATTCTCTGCCTGCCTTAAGTGTCCTAGGCTTTGCCGATGACACAGTACTGATTGCAAAAAATAAGAATCTATTATAGAGCTATACAGTTATATAAAATTTAAATTTGATGAAGTAGGTCTAAGGTTAAATATTAAGAAAACTAAAATAATAAACGTAACAAATGGTGATTTGTGTTCAGATAAGTTTTGTATTGAAGGACACATATTAGAATCGTTGAAAAAAGGAGATACAATTAAATACCTTGGAGTAAATTTTGAATATAAGATAGTCCTAGATAGCTCAAACATTCTTAGATCAATTATTTAAAAAATTTGAAAGACTTACTGCATCTCCGTTCCTAAAACATGAGCAAAAACTGTATGTTTTAAACAAATGTATCTGGCCCAGTTTAATATATCCGTTCCAGACCGCTCCCCTGAACAAATTGACACAAACCTTTCTCAATGATATCGATCTTCTCAAAAAATCAGCTGTAAAGAAATACTAGACTTGCCCTCTGATATTCCTAACCTGATGATATATTCGCCAAAGAAATACAAAGGATTAGGACTGTTTAAAGCTGAGTGGGAAGCATTAATACAACATATAAATATATATAATATTCTTGAAAGAATTAATGATCCATATATTGCTCTTTTTAGAGATTTCAAGCAAGAGAAAGAAGTATGCTTCAAGAAATTAAACATAGATGAACTTATCCCTTGTATACCATCAGTTTCTTCAAAAGCTCTAAGAAATCATATCCAGGAAATGGAATACATTAAATGGTGTAATTTACCAATTAAAGGTAGAGGCATATGTTTGTTTCAAGAATGTCCAAAGATAAACCTAAACTTTTTCAAATTAAAGAACTTAACTTCTTCTGATTACAGAACAATGCTAAAAATGATTGGAGATGTGGCACCAACAAGATCTAACCATGGACGCTCCAAGACCGGGAACCAGTGTCGTCATTGTACGACCACTGAGAATTTTGTATTTGAATCTTTATCCCATATTCTTGGCAGTTGCCCATTTGGAGCTCTTTTAAGAAATGAACCCCACAACAAAATAAGAAAAATCATAGCAGACAGTTTTAGAGACAAAGGATATGATGTATATGAGGAAATAACATCAGTTGCTGACATGGGATCAATAAGAAGAGCGGACATTTTGGTAATTAATAAAAAATTAATAAGAGGTTATATGTTTGACCCAACAATCCGATTTGAAAAAAATAAAGAACAACCTCTAGAAGTACATGAGGAGAAAGTAATGATCTACAAAGATACAATAAATTATTACAAAGAAAAGTATAATTTAGAAAATATTGATATTTATGGCTTATTAATAGGGTCCAGAGGCACAATCCCAAAATTTTTGATGGACATTTGGAAAAAATTTAAATTAAATAATGAAAAACTTCAAGAATTGGCAAACACTACAACAAAATTCAGCGTAGCTATTTTAAGAAATCACTTGTATCAACTAAACAATAATTGACATAGTCATCATCAATATATTAACCACCAACCCTAACAAAAGTAACCAAATTTGTATGTAAAAGTCCTTTGTTAACAGCAGCTTCAAATGTGAAGAAGGTGTAAATTTATTGTAAATAAATTTTCTTTATATATAAATTCAACTAAGCTTAAAAGTATTTTATAAACGTTTATAGGTTAGTATCAGTGTACTTTCAGTAATGAAGTTCCTATGTATTGGGATGGTATTTGTAAAATACATATTGCCTACATTTTGAATCAGCAATTAGGTTAGTATACACATACGGAAAAAAACTCTATGGTTGTTTTTACAATATTTTTAAGGTTAACCTTGTTTACAACCTTACTAAAGTTATTTGTTCAATAACAATGAAATATTTGTACATGTTACTATAAAGTTACGGTTGTTTTTAGACATTCCTTAAAGTTAATTTAATAAGGTAATAAGTACCGTACACTGTAAAAAACTAATGAGTAAGTTTACACTTAAAAAGGTGGCAGCTGGGATGCCACCCCAAAGTAGGTAATGTTTCACTTTATGTAGAGAAAGGTTCATCTCTAATTGGTGGAAAGTTTACTCTTAAAGTTGTAAAGTTACACCTTTAAGAGTGACTTTACACTGATAAAAATGGAAGAGTTACACTTTCTGTTGTGTAACTTAACCAGGATTGCAGTGTGAGAATGCTCTTTTAGGAGCTAAACCTTATGCCTTTGAAGGTGTCACCTAACACCATTAAAAGTTAAATTTCACACTTAAATTAATCTTATATAGTGTAAAAGTAACATTTCCAAAATTGTAACTTTGCACTGTTTTAAGATTTAACCTTCTCTTAACAGAAAAACATTTTGTTTAAGGATGACATGCAGCTGCCAACTTAAGACTTGCAATTTTTTACTATTCAATAAAGAGTCAGTACTTGTACATAAAAAAAATTTAAAAATAATTATAATGAGGATAAATTAATTAAAAATTAAATTTCACAAGGAAACACGCTTGCCTCTTAATTTGTGATGGTTACACGTTGTAATGTTTTACTGTAAATTGCATTTTTACTTTGATTTGCAATGCAGGTATTTGTTAGTAAGAAGGAGATACTGTAATACCTTACAAACAGCCCCCTAATGAGGTTAGGCTACATAGGTTTATCATAATTTCAAAAAGGCGCAGATCGTCAGGTCTTATATGAGCGATGAAGACTTACATATAAACTGACAAACTGCACAGAGAAGGAACAAACTTGTTTCTTCTCTGTGCAAACTGCAATGTTTATTAACGGTAAATATACATTTCCAGTAGGCCTACTGGTGTCAAAATTGAATCTTTTTTCGAAATGTTCAAAATAACGTGCTGATTCCGGAACTAATATTTTTTTGTCGGTCATGGCCGGAAAAGCCCGGAAAATAGGAAAACGGAAAAATATTTGTTTTCCAAAATTGGTCATGTGGGTACTCAAATTAACCGGGAGAGCAATCGGAACACGAATATGCAAGGATTTTTAAGATCCGACCAATATTAACGGAGTTACGGCCGGAAAAGCGTCGGAAAACTCTAGGAAAAGTAAAATAAAACTTTGTCCAAAATATATCATGTGGATACTGGATACTATAATTAAGCGTAATTGCAAGCTGAATAAGAATATGTAAGAATATTTAGGATCTAACGTACAGTAACGGAGATAAAGCAAAAAAACATCGGAGAATTGTAAAACTACTTATGGTTTGTCTATTTTGGGTTATATTTAAGTAGAATTCATTAAAATAGGTTGGATTAATCATTTTTATGTTAGTTTAGGTTGATTAAGGTCAGGTTTAGTTAGGTTAGGTTAGGTTATGGTATGATACGTTTAGATTATGTTAGGTTTAGTTTATAGCCATTGATTCAGCTAACGATAAAGTTCATGGGATTGTAACATGAATATCAGAACACAACCAAACATTACCAAACTAATATCAAACCCGAATTGATCTACTTAACCTAAAATAACCTAACCTAACAAAACATAACCTAATCTAACCAAACATCACCTAACTTAACCTATCAACACTTTACCTTATCCACCACTTATCACCCCAAAATGTTCTAACTCTACATAAAATCTCATCCTTACCTAAACTACCAAAATCTGACCCAAAATACCAATAACTAACTCTAAATATACCATTATAGACGATTTTCCTTGATTTCCGGCGCTTTTCCGGTTATAACTCCGTTAATATACATCAGATCTTGAAATCTTGCATATTCTTTTTCAGCTCGCTCTCCCGGTTAATTTGAGTACCCACATGACCAACTTTCAAGACAAACTTTTTTTGGGGGGTTTTCCGATTTTCCGGGATTTTCCGATCGCGACCGAAAAAAATATCAGTTCCGGAATCAACGCGTTATTTCGAGCATTTTGAAAAAAATTCAATTTTGACACCAGTAGCCTACTGATGGAAAATGCATATTTACCTTATTAACTCGTTAATCATGTTTGAGACATTTTCGAGACCTGTTTGATATAATTCCTAGAAGAGTGCGATAAACTGACCAAACTTAATACAAGGATGCTGTAGAAAATGCTACTTTGATCAACTACAAGCTACATAATGAAGGCCTACTACATCCACAGGAATAAAACAGTTCTAAAGGTATTAGTCTCATCAAGTGCTGTAATGGCTTGCATGGTTAAGTGTGTACAAAAATAGTTATTTATGTATTAAGAACGTAAAGAGAGTCTAAATACAAAGATCCCTTAATAGGCCTACTAACAAGAACACCGCCATCGTAGCTAAATGTATCATTTTGAGGTTATGTCCTTCCATTGCCAGACAACAATACCTCTACTAATGTTCCGAGCGAGCGAAAACGTTATCAGCCAACGAGCCAGAGGGAGCGAAAGACTTACGCTTGCTCTGGATCACTGTTAAGTAAGCAGCTGTCTTATGAGTAGTTTTCAGTACGTAAAGCTACAATTTACGCGCAGATTAAGGAAAAGAATATTTATATTAGCATTAGCGTGACGATTAAAATTCTCTAGGTAATGGCAAAACAAATTTGTTTCACTCTTCCCTAGGGTTTGGGGTTATCCTTAACTCTTATAACGTAACAAACCTCCTGTAACAGAAAGGTTAGGAGGCATGATACTTAGAAACAGTTAGATAGCTTCATAAACATACCTTCTGAAAGCGGAAGAAACTCATCCAAAAAACACTAAACACAACACAACTAGATAACAACTAGATAAACACAATTAAAAGTTTAAACTGCATTTCCCACCAGGTGTGGGTGTGTGTGTGTGTTGAGAAGGTGGACGGACAGCGAGAGAAAAGAAAACCGCGCAATCCTTGAGTCCCGCAGCATTATGGGTCTCTTTAGGCGGTTATTTTAAATAACGTGTTGATTTACTCGGCTAAAGGTGCTACTCAGTGAAAGTCTACACCCTTTTACTACTAATTCGCTAGTAAGTTTAAACTAACACCTTTACTGATGTAAACGATCGCTAAAGCCAGTGTAAGGTTAAGAATTGTCTTTTATAGGTGAAAAGTTGTAATATATTAAGTGTAACTTTGTACCTTGGTTTTTACAGTGTAATAAGGTAATGACCACTGTAGAATGAAATTGTGGTATTGATTACCAAACACTCAAGGTTGTTTTTACGAATTCCATGATATTAATGGAAAGTAATATGGTAATTGTGACGGATGTCACGATGATTCGTCATCACCAAATTGAGTGATGATCAATGATTTACCAAATCATATGTTTGGTGTCCATCCCCCCAAAAATTAATCCAAAATTATCTGGATGAGCCCAGTGAGGAAACCACGACATCGTTGAGGCTATCGAACCGGCACGTGTTGCAACCCAACACTTGAGCAAAGGTCACTTCCTGTTATTGCAAACCTAGGAAGCTTGGCTCAGCTGGTTTTGGTCGTCACGGCAGCCGAAATCGCTGATATCACGTTAGATATCACGTTTAGCATCCGCGTGCGGCCTAGGAAGTTCACGCCCCGGCCACGAGGGGCGACACCTCCCGGTCACCGAAACAGCGCTCCAAGCGGACGAAGAGGGAGGGGAGGCGGTTAATGAGCGGTGATCGAGGCAGTTGGAAATTGACCGCGGATGTGATTAATTAATAATTCCGGATTAGTTCCTCTCACTTAATTGGCACTTAAAATTTCTCATTTTTAACTTTTGTAATTTCCTAAATACTAAATTCGAGTATTAGATCAGGGTCAATTCAATTAGTTTAAATTTGTGTTATAGTGTTGTCTGAGATATTTTATTAATAAATTCTATTTTGTGAAATTGTGAGTTTTATCTTTTACCGCGCTCGACCCGAAACCTGACAAAAGAAGAGGAGAACGGCTGAGGTATTACATTGGTGTCAGAAGTGGGATAATGTAACACCTCAGAATAATCAAAATGATATATAGTTACTTTCAAACTAAGCAAGCGTGTGTCAAAACTCAATTTTAAATTCAATGCACAAGAGGATAGGCAACTAAAAGCACAAAAATATAAATCTCCAATTATACTGGCTTTAATAAAATATTTAATCATTTATCCTCAAAAACCTCTTTTTACGCCCAGGGGAACAAACAAAATTATCCCCCTTACATAGTTGCCTTAAAAAACTCTTACTTGATTCCGATAAAAATGTTTTTTAATAACTTTTTTCCCAAACAAATGTCTCTATAGTCCCCCAACTTCAATTAAAATTTGATATAATTCAAAACCACAAATTTTCACTATTAATAAAACCTCAGCAACTACTCTCAGCAAATTAGGCTCTACTTAGTTTTTCCTTAAAACAAAGTAACCTCCATTTCATCCTTTTAAAATCTCCAGTTAAAAGAATACCGACAGTAAAAAAATATTTAATTAAAAAAAGGGAAATAAATGCGCTGGTATCCCTGACCTGACATTGTAAAGTTGGCCTCAACTGTGACACTGTTAATCTTCAGTGTTCCATATTAAAGTCCACAAATAATTAAACCAAATGAAATATTGTTGATTGTGAAGGGGGAACCGACGCTATGACGCCAAATAATCAGCAACGTGATCAATGGCGGATTTAATTCATCGCCGAAACTATTTCAGTTACTTTAAAATTCTCTAATAAATCAAAAAAAGCATTTTACTTCACGGCATTTTCACTGAAGTGCGTTTCAAGTCACGCTTATTAAATGATTGAATACTTCAAAATATAACAATCATTTTTATTTAACAAAAGATTGCACCGCTGATTGAAAATATTTCACTTACCAATTTTATCCATTTCCATCCTTGGGTCCGTGGAAGCTGAAAATCGCTTTTCCGTGAATTCTTGAACACGAACCGCACACGCTGACACCAAATGTGCCAGTAACTAGCGAGATAATTACGCATTATTTGCCGGTTGGGAGCTCAAATAATACGCACGTGGTTACAAAAATCTAACTTTATTAAAACAATTAAACGGTTTACCTTCCAATTAACAAGTGAGCAATAAACATTTATTGTTTTAAAAACAAACTTCAAATTACTAATTAAAGGCCTACTTTTGGGGGATAGAGAACGCGAACCGCGGCATGGGCCTATCGACGCGGCGACGCAGCGCGGCGCGCCGTGGACAACGCACACGCACTCGAGCCAACTCTCCGAGTGGGTTTGTTTCTAGGCTCAGCGGCAACGACCCGCTGACGCAGCTTGACCCATGAACCATGCTGACCATCAGCATCAGCATTCCCACATGAGTGCCTTACTGCGTTCTCGATTTTAGTTTGATAACTTTCTGTACATTTGTCCAAGAGACCCAATGTCAGTCTCTGGGCTCACTATTAGTAAACTAGGGCTGGCAATCCTTTCATGGATGAAGGATTATTACCTTCAACAAACCATTAATCATAATATGTGGTGCCCTAATTTAAGGAGCTGTCCACAAAATACAGTTTTTGGGGTGGGTCGGCACACTACTTTATTTGTACGTTCAAGTATAGACTACTTTAAGCTTGACAAATTAATTACTAAGACTTTAAATGGTTTATAAATATCATTATTAGTAGTATTCAATTCATCACTAGGAGCGAAAGTGACTCTTGCCAATGTATGCAATAGTGTTTTATGATTCACGTTTGTAGCAACGATTTCGTTCCACACAATGCGACGGAATTATACCATAATTATTAAATAACCAAATTTATTTTTAATGACATTTAGCCCTTTTAGCGAACTTCCCCCATAAGGAAGAAGCTATTACCGTAGGTCTCATGGTAAGACCTAAGCCCGAGACCATGATAACTTTTCGTTTTGGAGCCACCAGGAGCAAAAAACACCATTCGTTCGACTTTATATATATATATATATATATATATATATGTGTGTGTGTGTGTGTGTGTGTGTGTGTGTGTGTCTGTTAGGACGATAGCAGCCGTAAAAATGGTCCAATCTTAATGAAAATTGGTACAGACGTGTAAAGAGGTAATCACTCGGACGAGTTCGTGAACCAGTCCGATCGGACAACCGGAAAGGGGGGTAAAGGGGGAAAACCCCCAAAAATGGGTTTTTTGAATTTTTTACATAAAAAATAAAATTTACCGAATTTTTGTTGGCACCGATGAATTCAGCTCAAAAAAACAAACAATTTAGTATCTTGAGTCACTGCTCTATGTCCATTGGTTACCGAGATATTGAAAGTGGTAAATACATACAGTACGTTGTCCCAATTTTAACCTTATGGGAAATAAGTAAAATTCTCTATCTCGGTTATTTCTCAACATATCTTGATAATACCCCCGTCGCAGCAGACCTGCGTACTCAGCGAATTTCCATAGGATTTATTTTGTATATGTGAGCATTCAACTTGTTTGAAGGAAAGTATCATCACAGATTACACATGCTACATGTGTAATCTGTGGTATCATTTTAATACGTTAAGTAAATAATATAATAAAACGCATATTTAATCATTCATGAGCTTTAAACATTAGGAAAATTAACAAAGAGATCACATTGGTTTTCATTAGTAATACATACACTTTTGTATTTTATATAATTCTTAGTCTTTTAATTTTTAATAATTGTAATCTTGTTATTGAATATAAATGTCAACAAACATATAACCAAAGAACTCAAAACACTCAAAACAAACAAATAATTTAATCTCATGAAAAAATTAAATTCATGGTCAGTTTTATGGTAATTAAAACATCCCTGTTGCAACAGACCTACATCTCCAGCCAATTTCAATAAAACATATTATCAATCCTCATAATTGTAAACATATCATATATTGTGCTACATTTTCAGGCAGTTTAGGCCAAGACATCCCCCCCTCCAAATGCTCTTACTTTCTTTATTAAATTTAAAAATAATTTGTATTTTATATTTTCTGCAAAATCTTGATCAATGAACTCTAACTATTCAAAATAAACACAAATAAAATATTCAACACCTGCAAATTTAATCTAATGTTCAGAATTGTATTTTTTTTAACATCTAAAATCAGGGTGACTATACTTTTTGGAGGGAAAAATTAAAAACAATATTGGACAACGTACTGTGTTTAGCACATCCAATACTATCCAATATCTAAGCAACGGACTGACGTAGAATAATAATTCAAAATGCTAAATTGTTTGTTTTTTTAAGCTGAATTCAATTTTGACAATTAAGCTTAAAAATAATTAGTAAAGAGGTGTTAAATCTTGAAAATCAATTTTATTTTGTGAAAAAAATCTTCTTAGAGTAAATAAATCTTGCTGGTTTTCGAACTCGAAGTCATGAATGAGGCTTTACACGTTCGTTCCAAATTTCATCAAGATCGGACCTTTTTTACAAAAGTTATCGCGCCTACGGACAGGTCTATATATATATATATATATATATATATATATATATGTGTGTGTGTGTGTGTGTGTGTGTGTGTGTGTGTGTGTCTGTAAGCACGATAGCGCTCGCAAAAATGGTCCGATTGGTTACCGAGATATTGAAAGTGGTAAACACAGTACGTTGTCCCTATGTTAACCTTATGGGAAATAAGTAAAATTCTATATCTCGCTTATTTCACAACATATCTTAATAAAACTTGGTTTGTGACTTCATTTAGATGAGATCTAATGCATTTTAGTCTAAAATCCCCGATATTTCCATTTTTATGGCAGCAAACCTGCATACTCATTCTCCATGTTAACCTTAAGGGTAATAAAAACAGTTGTGTAGTTTGCTCATTTCTCAAAATATTCTGATGAGAATATGAAGCATGGGGCTTCATACAGTTAATATCTACTTGATTATGACTTAAAATAGCCAAATCATCAAATTCCTGAGGCAGTAAACCTGTGTACTCTCTTTCCCAATGTTAACCTTATGAGAAGTAAATCAAATTGGACAGCTTTCTTATTCCTCAACATATCTTGATAAAACATATTATGTGGCTTCATATAGTTTAGATGTATTGGACTTTAGCCTATGATACCTCATTTTCAAATTTCTGTGGCAGCAAACCTGCATTTTTCCATACTAATCTTATGGAGAATAATTTATTTTTGAATAGCAATCGTGGGCATTTGGCAAGTCACAGGATGAGGGAAAAGGGCTCAAATTAAATGTTTTAATGTCAGGGACTCAGGAAAAGTACTGTAATTTCTTAAAGTTTGCTAGAAAACAAATAATAACATAAAATAACTGCCATTTAAGTAGCATTGGGATCTAAAACGTCTGCTTTGTTTACATTAAAACATGTGAGCTGATGTTTGATTCAAAGCCATATGGTGGATACAGACATATGGTTTATTTAAAGGCCATTTAACTAAATCATATATTTAATTTCATAAGGCGATTCTTTGCGTCAAAATTGTGAGCGTCTGGCAAGTCGTTGAAAGATGGGAGAGGGCTCAAATTAAAGGTCTCTATTCCGTGATGGCGGGAAAAATACTGAAATTGCTTGAAATCCACCAGAAAACGAGAAATAACGTAAAATATCTGCCATTTAAATAGCATTGGGATCTAAAAATGTCTGCTTTGTTTACATAAAACATGCGATTCTTATACTTGGTTTAAAACCACATGATAGATGTCGATATGTAATGTGGTTTATTTAAAATTTAGCTTTGAATGTAGGTTGAACCTACTATAAGAAATAACTGTTTTTTACTTTTGAATTTTCTCATTTTATAATTTAGGGGCTTTAAAATAATCACTATTTAAAAAAACATTAAGAATTACATACGTCTATTTTGTTTACATTAGTAGTTGTAGATGCTTATTTAAAGCCAAGTGATTTGTAATATTAATACAATCGATAAGCGCGGACTAAAGGTATAGAAAAACTTAGCATTTTTAAGGCCAATAGCTCTGCCAGTTTTATGTGAGGTCGGGAATCGTCATACTTTTGGCCAAGTAATAAGAGTGTGCTGCAGTAACAGCGATTGAGTGTAGTGCGGCTTTGATTGAGTGCAACTTCGACTTTAAATTTGGCCAATAAAAGTACATTGAATCTTGAATATACATACACAAAGCAGCAGTTACTCCCGGGTAACCATAAAAACGTGTGTGACGTAAGATAAAATCCTCACTATTAACTATTCACTAAGCTGGTGGTCTCCAAACCTAACTCCCGAATGGGGAGGAGCCAGAGGCTCTAACGAGGAGCGTGGAATCGTCAGTGAGAGATCATTTTCTGATTTCGTTCTTACCTATTTGCCTATTAGGTAAAAAATGTAGCTTTAATTGGAAGTTTTCATAATAAGTACCCTTTAACCGTCCAATATATACTTTTGAACAGCTAGAGGCAACATACGACCTTGATGACGATCTTTTGATAACGTCACAATTTGTTTGCATTTTTGTGTTCAATCTCATGACTTTCCTTTAGATTAAAACCATTTTCATATGTTTAATTAAAAAATAAGTGAACTGGGTTTATTTTGATATCGACGGATAGTGCCACTTTTCCAAGGATTCAGCCCTTTACTATACTGAAGTTGTCTCCTTTCTTAAAAGTCTGAAACGTACTAGCAAATGTCAAAATACCTTTAACAAACATTACGCATCAAACGTTTAATAAATACTACAGATTATTAAATATTCAGCATTGATAATTAATTTTTAGGGGCTTTTGCCCCTACAAGCCACTAGTATGTCAAATAAATGTATTATAGCGAATATATATTTTTACTAATGATGTTTATTTACTCAAACTTTAAACAGCTGGTCATTTCCCCATATGATTAAATTGGAAAAGCCAGCAGTTTTGAAGTTTTGAACATTGCATTTTCGTGCCAAGTATAGCCTATTATTTTTTATAGCCTATTAATCCTAAATTTTGCACTCTTTTTTTTGGATGTATATTGATTTTACTTGATGCGAGACTTCATTTAAATGATTTTTTATGCACTTGAAATTCGCTGAGTATGCATGACTGCTGCAATGGGGGTATTTTATTAACCATAAGGTTAACATGGAGAATGAGTATGCAGGTTTGCTGCCATGAAAATGTAAAAATAGGGTATTTTAGGCCATATTCCAGTATATTTCAACTAGATGAAGCCACATATAAAGTTTTATCAATATACGTTAAGAAATAAGGAAGATATAGAATTTTTTTATTTCCCATAAGGATAACATTGGAAATGAGTATGCAGGTTTGCTGCCATAAAATTGGAAATATCGGGGATTTTAGACTAAAATGCATTAGATCTCATCTAAATGAAGCCACCAACCAAGTTTTATTAAGATATGTTGAGAAATAACCGAGATATAGAATCTATTACTTATTTAATACACCAGCAGTTTTTTTGTTACAAAGACTCCTCCTAAACTACTGAGCCGATTTTCATGTTTTTGGTGTCATTGGAAAGAGCTTGGCGTGAAGTTTTGCAGGAAATAAAATTAAAAAAGGTTTGACTAAAGGGAAGAGCCCTAGACGCCCTTTAAGTTTCGTATTAGTCCATAAGATTTAACATGGGAATAGAAATTTCAAATAAGGCAGCTGATTGGAGCAAACAAAGTTTTTCAGCAAAGCCATATGTTGTTAATGGAGTTGAAACCCATTGCATGTAAAGCTGGAGGCATTTCAGTTTATGGAACATGTAAATAAATAAACTATTATCCTAATACATACTTAAGGTCAGAATTCAATTTTAAAAACATTTATTTGGAATCACATGTGTGAAGATCTTAATATTTACATATGTTTATATTCCAAAGAAAAATACTAAAAGGAGAAATAAATTCTTATGTCTACCTGGGTAGGTCGCCATTTCAAGTAATGTATCTAATGTATAAATATAAATAAAAGAAAAAAGAAACAGACTTAACATTGATTATAAGTCGATTTATTGAACCATTTTAGTTCGGTTTGAGATTAAGACGGGTCCATACGCTACTTATAGGGCCGTGAAACATGGACATCTCCTTTAAGATGACTGAGTATTCACAAAAGATTTAGTTTTAAAAACCTTTTGTAAAAAAAATTTTGTATAACAGGAAGTTCAACCATATAATTAATAAAATAATAGTTCTAGAATACCGAACCATAATTATTTTTATTTTGAAATTAATACATAACAATTAATTGCTCGATTTCGAGCAACAGGTTTACTAGTTTTACTTATTTCCCATAAGGTTAACATTGGGACAACGTACTGTGTTTACCACTTTCAATATCTCGGTAACCAATGGACATAGAGCAATGATTCAAGATACCAAATCGTTTGTTTTTTCGAGCTGAATTTAATGGTGCTAGCCAAAATTTGATTATTTTTATTTTTCTATGTTAAAAACCAAAAAAACCCATTTTTGGGGGGTTTATCCCCCTTTACCACCCTCCCGGTAGTCCGATCGGGCTGGTTCACGAACTCGTCCAATTGATTACCACTTTACATGTCTGTGCCAAATTTCATTAAGATCGGACCATATTTACGGCCGCTATCGTGCTGACAGACACATATATATATATATATATATATATATATATATATATATATATATATATATATATATATATATAAATTCGAACGAATGGTGTTTTTTGCTTCTGGTGGCCCCAAAACGAAAAGTTACCATGGTCTCGGGCTTAGGTCTTAACCATGAGACCTACGGTAATAGCTTCTTCCCTATTCGCTAATAAACAGGGTAAATAGAAATAATATACGCCTATGCATTGGCTTAAATTTACACCATTCCGAAAATGCAGACGAATCCGATTAAAAACTAAAGTTCATATTTTGCTTGTTTTTGTGATTTTAAGTACGAGGTAGATAGAAATAATATATGCAATTCACACATTTACTTGCTTATGTTAACAATATACATAACTATTGACGGATTAGATAGTTTATGATTTTATATTTAAAAATATACAGGAGGTTAGGAGACATGTATACTATTAACAAATACTAGTGGCTTGTAGGGGCAAAAACCCCTAAAAATTAATTATCAATGCTGAATAATCTGAATAATGCTTAATAATCTGTAGTATTTATTAAACGTTTGATGCGTAATGTTAAAGGTATTTTGACATTTGCTAGTACGTTTCAGACTTTTAAGAAAGGAGACAACTTCAGTATAGTAAAGGGCTGAATCCTTGGAAAAGTGGCACTATCCGTCGATATCAAAACAAACCCAGTTCACTTAGTTTTTAATTAAACATATGAAAATGGTTTTAATCTAAAGGAAAGTCATGAGATTGAACAAAAAATGCAAACAAATTGTGACGGTATCAAAAGATCGTCATCAAGGTCGTATGTTGCCTCTAGCTGTTCAAAAGTATATATTGGACGGTTAAAGGGTACTTATTATGAAAACTTCCAATTAAAGCTACATTTTTTACCTAATAGGCAAATAGGTAAGAACGAAATCAGAAAATGATCTCTCACTGACGATTCCACGCTCCTCGTTAGAGCCTCTGGCTCCTCCCCATACGGGAGTTAGGTTTGGAGACCACCAGCTTAGTGAATAGTTAATAGTGAGGATTTTATCTTACGTCACACACGTTTTTATGGTTACCCGGGAGTAACTGCTGCTTTGTGTATGTATATTCAAGATTCAATGTACTTTTATTGGCCAAATTTAAAGTCGAAGTTGCACTCAATCAAAGCCGCACTACACTCAATCGCTGTTACTGCAGCACACTCTTATTACTTGGCCAAAAGTATGACGATTCCCGACCTCACATAAAACTGGCAGAGCTATTGGCCTTAAAAATGCTAAGTTTTTCTATACCTTTAGTCCGCGCTTATCGAATGTGTTAATATTACAAATCACTTGGCTTTAAACTACAACTACTTAATGTAAACAAAATAGACGTATGTAATTCTTAATGTTTTTTTAAATAGTGATTATTTTAAAGCCCCTAAATTATAAAATGAGAAAATTCAAAAGTAAAAAACAGTTATTTCTTATAGTAGGTTCAACCTACATTCAAAGCTAAATTTTAAATAAACCATATTACATATCGACATCTATCATGTGGTTTTAAACCAAGTATAAGTATCGCACGTTTTATGTAAACAAAGCAGACATTTTTAGATCCAAATGCAATTTAAATGGCAGATATTTTACGTTATTTCTCGTTTTCTGGTGGATTTCAAGCAATTTCAGTATTTTTCTCCCGCCATCACGGAATAGAGACCTTTAATTTGAGCCCTCTCCCATCTTTCAACGACTTGCCAGACGCTCACAATTTTGACGCAAAGAATCGCCTTACGAAATTAAATATATGATACTCGCTTAGGAGACATGTATACTATTAACAAATATACTCGCTTAGGAGAACAACATACCCAAATGATAAATTGATTCAAGGTCAGGATCCTTTATCACCAGACCTTCAAAAAATACCCCGATTACTTAAACACATAGCATTTCTTCCAGCTAGGATGATTATTATCTATGTTCTGCATTAGACCACAGAATTGTTGGTGCGGATTTTAACATTGTAACATATACGGTTACGGGCAGTATACAGTTTCTACCTGCAAATTCATGCAATTTTTATCTTATGTTCTTTCGGTGTAAAAATACTTTTTAATATTCAAATTCTGCATCAACATCACTGAAGTGTACATTGATTGATATTATCTACTCACAAAGTACAAAGATTGGAACACAACTGACCAGAGTGCCAGAACACTCAGTGAATTGTGGAGTGATCATTCAGCAACATACATCCGT
This sequence comes from Flexamia atlantica, assembly GCA_035578135.1. Lineage (NCBI taxonomy): Eukaryota > Metazoa > Arthropoda > Insecta > Hemiptera > Cicadellidae > Flexamia > Flexamia atlantica. The sequence goes on from JAQJVK010000384.1 coordinate 25,678, forward strand.
ATAAGGTTGTCGATTAGATAGCATTATGTATAAAAATACTCACCGGGTTCTTGAGGATGAACGCAATATACGTCACCATATTTGCTGTCACAGAAACAGGCTGGCAGGTACCAGTCGCCCCCGAGAATACATTTACCACCTACAGTTCCACAGTTAACGTGGCAAGTCTCGGGAACTTCACAAACCTCCTTCTTAAACCAAATATCATTGAGAAACGTTGCAAAGCACCGCCTACCACCGGCCTTCTTGTCTTCGGCACACACCGTACACTCGGTGGATCCTCTGTTGACGCTAGTCTCTATCGAAGTTACAAGTTTTGTTATTAAAATATGGTTCCTTGTCTTCTGCCAAAGGTCTGAGAGGGTCTCTAGATGAGATATGAATCCAGTTTTCACTAAATATATGGACTGTTGCAATCACGCTTAACAAACGCATTTTGTAAAAAAATGGAAACGAAACCTATTTATGCCTTATCAAGATTGGAAAACTTATAAAACACACTGATCTCTATTTTGTTTGTTCATACATTTTTCTGGTTTACTTGTTGAATAATGGCATGGTAACCAACCAAACATATGATCAAAGAATACATTATTCGTGAAAAAAATATGAAAAAGAGCAATATGTAATAATAATCCCTGTCGCAGCAGTTAATTCAAAAGAAAGGTGTGTGCAGGGTCAGCTAATGAGATGTAGTTAAGCAACTAGCGCTTACGACGACTACAGTACAAACCAGTAATACAACTCAATCAAAATAGTTTGTACTAGCAGCCCGCGTCACTTCGTGACTTATAAAAACGACTTGGTAAAGTAGGCTTTAGTTTCATATTAATTATGTATGGAGTTAAAATTAAAATATTTAAAAACTTTAAAAGAAACCGTTTTTCAACCATCTTACTCAATTTTCGCATATCACTTTTTAACTGAAAGAATTTTCTGAATATTCCTACTATAAAATATGTAGAGCGTAAGGTCTTAAAAGCTATACACATTTTACATTAGGCTTATTCAAAAAATTCTTTCAATAAAAAAGTTATATGCAAAAATTTAGTAAAAATGTATGAAAAACGGGTTTTTTTGAAAATTAAACAACACATATTGGGAATAGAGTATATGTTCAAATACAAAAATTGTAGCCTTAAGTAATATCTTTAAAACAAAAAAAAAAAGGTTTAATCAAATCGGACAAATGGTTTGTGAAATACAGCATTTTTTGTTCACGGATTTTCCGCCATTTTGATGACGTCATATCTGGAAAACGCTTTAGGTGCATTCTTGACACCCAAAGTGGAAAATACTTCGTTAGGCATTCTCTAAAAAATAAATCAGTAAAATTCTTGATATCTGACTTCCACAAAGAACACTGGTCCGGCGAAGATTGAAACCTTTCTAGTGGAAATGCGGGGAATTCGTTGTTTTTTTAAGTTTCATCGAGTTTCTCCACTTTATTGTTTGAGTTAACCATACAAAGTATGGTATTTTTGAAAAGCTCTTAAAACGCTCTACAAATTTTACACTAGGCATTTTTAAAATATTATTTCATTAAAAGAGTTATATGCAAAAAATGAGTAAAAAGTTATGAAAAACGGGGTTTTTGAAAATTACTAAATACTTCTTAAGAATAGAATAAATGTTCAAATACAAAATTTGTAGTCTTAAATAATGTCTTTGAAACAAAAAAAGGTTTAATAAAATCGGGCAAATGTTATGTGAAATAGAGCCTTTTTTGTTCATGGATTTTCCACCATATTGATGACATCATATCCGGAAAACGTTTAAGGTGCATTCTTGACACCCAAGTGGAAACCGCTTCTTTGAACATCTACTACGAAATAAACCAGAAAAATTCTCTTTATCTGACTTGCACAAAGAACACTGGTCCGGCTAAGATTGGTCTGCCGCACGGAAAATTCCGTGTTTTTACAACATTAATCCAATTTTTTTTATTATTCGAGCAAAGTATACAATAGATGGTATTTCAAAACGGTCATTAAATTCTGTAAAAAGTTTACCATAGGTATGTTTTGATCATGTTTTTAGGTAAAAAGTTATAAAAAGAATTTTAGTAAAGAGTATATTAAAAAAAGGTATTTTCAAAATTACATAGAAAGTATTGTTAATACGATAAATGTGTAAACGTAAATCGTTTAGCATAAAAAATTATCTTCTAAACAAAAAAAGTTTATTCCGATCGGACAAATAGTTTTCAAAATAAATGCATTTCAAAATTGCTTATCCGCATTTTGATGACGTCATAGCCGGAGAACGTACCACTTGCATGCTTGACACCCGAGTGAAAAAGCTTTCTTTAGACCTATAAAACAAAATAAAAACGTAAAATTCTCTCTACAAAATTTGCACACAGATAACATTGTCAGATGCCGGACTATCTATGGCATATATCTGTGGAACTATTTCAAATCTTGATCATCTGTTTTGTTATAAACAAAGTAAATTTGAAAAAGTTCACAGGTTCTCCGACAGCGAAATAGTAGCACTTTCGCTGAAATTTCAAAAGCCTCCTGTGTGAAGGTTTTCCATGGGATATTTTCCAAACCTGCAAGAGGAACATCTAGAGAGTAATTGCTTTAATTTGATACCAAATATGTGTAGAGAAATTAACTTCTAGGGGTCGATTTTCTCGGTACACCGCAAACCGCTAGGATATTAAATTTTTGAGGCTAACTTATTGTGTTATTTGAATTTGCCTTGGCCTCTGGATAAAATATCTCTAGTTTATACAAGATAAAATCTGGTTATTTACACTGAAACCTAAGTATAAATTGATAAAGCAGATTAACTTTGCATTATTTTAATCTTAATTATTTATTTTGATACAAGAGCTAGATTTAAAAATGAATGTTTAACTATAAAGATATTTTGTTTATCTCTTGATAAATTGATTATAAGTGATTGTTTGAAGGATTTTATCTTAGTTTTGGTATCAGTACTTATCTGTTTTGTGACTTAGTGCTGATATAATACAGTTGAGGTATTTTGGTGAAAGTAATAACACTGATAATTTATCTTTACTTTTAATGGGTAATTAATAGTAAATTGACCCATGCAAGAATAGTTAGACTCATTTTTGTTTTTTCGTTAACTTTTGATTTTCTTTTAATCTGCCCACATTAGACTCCCCCCCCCCACTGAAGCTAGCGGCAAAAGCGTCTGGAACGTAGCAAAATTGCGCCTAACGTGGGGCATATTAGTGATTCATCAGTTTACCTGTGTTTAGGCCTAACACAATTTTTTTGACTTTTGATAGCACATTTCACTTTGAAAGAAGTTAGCTGGTAGCTGCCTTGAGTATATGATTACCTGTGTTAGTCAACACCTAGGAGTAATTTTAAAAGGTGTTTGATGATTTAATGGGATTTGGTGTGTTATGAGATCTCCTGTTGTTGTCTAAAACTTAGTATCAGCAATCAACTTGACGGCTAATCACCTTGGGAAGGATGAAGTAGCATATGAGTTAATGATAAGGGGTATGGACCATTCAGGTAATGCGCATAACCTTAGAATACGACTTAACCGATGTTTTTCAGCGAATACTTTGATACTTTTTGAATACTTTGATAAATGAGTCTGTGATAAACCAGTTGAATGTTGAGTCAGAACTTGAGAAATGCAAAGAAAAATTTGAGGATATAGGTTCACTGGTGGAGGCTTTTGAGGGCAATGGAAAGGACCGTGAATATCAGCGGCTAACAGCTAGGTTACAGCATTTGTACGTGCGCAGGTTAGTGTCCAGTAGATTGTCAATTATTGTTGTTAAGTCAAACATAAGCTGTCCTTTAGTGAGCTCACTCACCTCCTTCATGTCACTGCCCTGAAATATCTTCACCCTCAGGAGAAGAACTCGGGTTCCGACGCTTATTCGACTGTGACACAGGCGTAAAATATTTATTATTTGTACCCTCAGTCATTGGCGGACGTAACGTTTGCACAATAAATTTAAGTTCGATTGTTCACTGCAAATTTACACGAATGCACACACAAACCTGTCGCACTACATTCCACGTTACGACTGACGAGCAGCAAAAGGCTTACAAAGCAAAGTTCACGGCGTATAGATCGGCACAATTATTAGATAAACAAAGTTAAATACTAGTTAAGCACTTTGATAACATGCACGAAACCCTATCTCTATAATTTAATAAAATATTGCGATAAATACATAGACGTTACAGATACATATGCGACGCAGACGTGCACTTCAAATCGCACCAGTCCATCATTACTAGTCCAGGCAACGAATGCCCAAAAAAAGGTAGGAAATCCTTACCAAGTTAATGCGTTTCTTTATTGAACGTATATTTTATATATTATATATTATATTTTATATTATATATTATTTTATTTTTATACATTATAAACAATATTTGCATTCTTCGATCATTTGTTTGCTTACCGTTATTCACCTCGTCTTTTTAGCGAATTTCCCCTATAGGGAAGTAGCTATTACCGTAGACGGCACGGTGAGACTTAAGCCCGGGACCAAGTTATTTTTTTCATTTTGAGGTCCCCAGACCCCAAAAACACCATTCGTTCATTTTCATATATATATATATATATATATATATATATATATATATATACCTGCCCGTAGGCGCGATAACTTTTGTAAAAAAGGTCCGATCTTGATGAAATTTGGAACAAACGTATAAAGCGTCATTCATGACTTCTAGTTCGAAAACTAGCAAGATTGATTTACTCTAAGAAGGTTTTTTCACAAAATAAAATTTATTTTCAAGATTTAACACCTTTTTACTAATTATTTTTAATCTTAATTGTCAAAATTGAATTCAGCTTAAAAAAACAAACAATTTAGCATTTTGCATTATTATTCTATGTCAATCCGTTGCTAAGATATTGGATGATATTGGCTGTGCTAAACACAGTACGTTGTCCAATATTGTTTTTAATTTTATTTTTCCCTCCAAAAAGTATAGTCACCCTGATTTGAGATTAAAAAAATACAATTCTGAAAATATGATAAAATTTGCAGGTGTTGAATATTTTATTTGTGTTTATTTTGAATAAATAGAGTTCATTGAACAAGATTTTGCACAAAATATATACTATATCAAAAAATACCCCCGTTGCAGCAGACCTGCATACTCAGCGAATTTCAAATGCAAAACAACATATTTCAATCCAACATAGCGAGATTTTACATGTTTGTGAAAGCTCCATAAGAATAACATGGGGAATGAGTATGCAGGTTTGCTGCTACGGGTATATTAAAACTGGGGGGTTTTAATTCAATATTTAGTATATCTGAACTAGAAGAAGCCATTTACCAGGTTTTATCAAGATATGTTGAGAAATAAGCGAGATATAGAATTTTACTTATTCCCCTTAAGGTTAACATTGGGACAACGTACTGTGTTTACCACTTTCAATATCTCGGTAACCAATGGACATAGAGCAGTGATTCAAAATAATAAATTGTTTGTTTATTTTTTAGCTGAATTCAACAGTGCAAACGAAAATTAGAATATTTTTATTTTTCTATGAAAAAAACTCAAAAAACCCATTTTTGGAGGGGTTTACCCCCCTTTACCACCCCCTTCCGGTAGTTCGATCGGGCTGGTTTACGAACTCGTCCGAATAATTACTACTTTACACATCCATGCCAAATTTCATTAAAATCGGACCATTTTTACGCGAGTTATCGTGCTTAAAGACACATAGATATATATATGTATGAAAATGAACGAATAGTGTTTTTTGCTTCTGGGGGCCCCAAAACAAAAAGTTATCATGGTCTCGGGCTTAGGTTTTACCATGAGTACTACGGTAACAGCTTCTTCCCTATAGGGGAAATTCGCTAATACTAATTATTTAGTAAAATTAGTACTATTTAGTAAAATGTAGTACTAATTGAATAAAAGAAAGTAAGAGCCATTTGGAGGGGGGGTTGTCTTGGTCTAAACTGCCTGAAAATGTAGCATGAGGATTGATATTATTGTTTTATTGAAATTGGCTGCAGATGTAGGCCTGTTGCAACAGGGATGTTTCAATTAATTACTACTAGAGATCGCCAGTGGTCGAAAATTCAACCAATTTTTTAAGTGACAAATAGGGATAGCTAATTTTATAAATAATCTCCGCATAAACCAATGCGTTTCTAAATACATTTCATATAGTACGTATTTTCCATGTAAACACAAAATATAACCAAACTGGGGGCCCAAAAACAAAAGAGAAAGACTCAGTCCTTGACAAATTATTTTACTTCATTTCTGACTTATGGCATGGTTTTTAGTAATTAGTATTTTACTAGATAACACGTAGCTCGAAATCGAGCAAAAAATCATATAGTAGAATCAAGGAATAAACAGCCTACTGATATACTTTTAAAGTTTAATTAAAGGGTTGAATTCAGTGATAAAGCTATGGTTAAATTACTAAAACTTTTAAAGTTCATTTGATCTATCGCAGGAGTTTCCGGTAAATAATTTTTTGGGATACACCTGCATTTTCCCATGTTCTCTTGTGTTAAAACATAATTTAAATAATGGCAAAAGATCGAGCTCTGCTTATAGCAACATGTAGCTGACCGAGAGCTAACACTGGCGCCGTGAGCAATGACCTTTGTTTAGGGACTGCCCCTGCACCTCATTTATTTATTATTATCGTCAAAACAGAAATTATAGGGAACGGCTCCTCTCCTTTGTGGCAACAACACGAAAATGACACTATATCTATACCAGATTTTTTCATTCTTGAAATGCAACCCACCGCGATGAAAACATTTTAAGTTCTTTAGTCTGACGTTGAAAGTAGTATCAAATTAAATGTTAAATCGAGAGGGTGATGCTAGCAGTAACGATCGTGTTCTCTCCGACTCCTCCGACCGGTCAATGTCCGTCTTCCCATCAATGGCATTATAACTGTACAATATCCAAAAATAAATCGGCTCAAGTTTAAAACTTTAAAAAACACTATGCTGGAATGTATTGAGATATCGTAAACTACATTGTAAAACTGGTAACTGATGCAATGTTTATCCCTTTGAAAACACTTCAAAACATAACCTAAACTAAGTAATTTTTTTTTAAAGAAAATTGTTGAAAACAATTTGTTTTCACGTTCTAGAAGCCACAGCAGCTGTAAAAACAAAAAGAACTGCTCTTTTCAATAAAATAATTATAAGTGCTGCAATCTATGGTTTACCTATAAAACTATTTCAGAGCTTATAACCATATGTTCAGTTGTAAACAAAGTGAACTGAGCTTGCTCAAATGTCGATGAATAGCGCCACTGTTCCGAAACTTCAGCCCTTAATTGTACTTTAGTGACGCCCTTTTTTAAAATTCTGAGACTTGTTGACAAATCTACATAAAATTCCCTTTAATTTGGTACCTCAAACGTTAAAATCCGTCCAGCCGTTATTGCGGTTGGACTGTGAAAAGAAAACCGCTTGCGTATTAATATATAGATTAAGATAAAGACTATTTTATTAAGATTTCATGTTTATTTTTTTAAGAATAATTATTGAATCAGAGGAAAGTAAAACTTCAGTCATCAAATCAGTTTATCCTGTACACCCCTTACCACAGTTCTCTCCCTCCCTCCATTAATTCCTCACTCTCTACTTCCGACCTTCTTTCCACTTTTCCCTACTTTTCTCCTTCATTCTCTTCTTACCATCTCTCCTCCCTTCTTTCCTACCATTTGGAACTTTTTCCCTCCTTCCCTCTCTTCCTATTATTATCACTAAAATGTAATATATATTTTACCCATTATCCACCAATAAAACAAAATTTGAATATAATGTGTCCATTTATACTCCGGTTGCCAAGCCCGGTGACAGGATTTTCGGGCCCCTGTGCAGTTGAGAAACCCGCCTTTCTTACTCATCTCGATTCTGGGCCCCATTTTTACTAATCTCGCGTGGATCCGGGTCCCCTGTAAGTCCAGGCCCCTGTGCATTTGCCCCCCCCCCCCCGTCGCCGGCCCTGCCGGTTGCATGCCAGTTAGTACATTGGATGGTAGAAACTTAACTTAATGTACTTTTTCTTCCCTTTTTATCAGAAAATTTGTATCTCTTAATCTTAATTAAGCGAGTAAACTTTATTTTTCCATACGGGTATATATGTAAAATGGAACACATTTGGGTATGATATCCCTGATCTTCTCTTCAATCAAATTCTATATTTTCACTCCATGCCCCAATTAACTGTGGCTTAATGTTTCTACATCAAATCTTTACTCTACGAAAAATAGCATATGATAACAGCTACATGTAAGTTGCATGTCAGTTAGTACATTGGATGGTAGAAACATAATGTACTTTTTCCTTCCCTTTTTATCAAACAATTTTTATCTCTTAATATTATTTAAGCAAGTAAACTTTATTTTTCCATATATATGTAAAATGGGACACATTTGAGTATGAATCCCTAATCTTCTCTAAGTAGTCCTGATTTAAATCAAATTTTATATTTTCACTCCATGCCCCAATTAACTGTGGCTTAATGTTTCTACATCAAATCTTTACTCTACGAAATATAGCATGTGATAACAGCTACATATGATGCTAACTTTGTTTACATCTATATATTAATACGCAAGCGGTTTTCTTTTCACAGTCCAACCGCAATAACGGCTGGATGGATTTTAACGTTTGAGGTGTCAAATTAAAGGGATTTTTATGTAGATTTGTCAACAAGTCTCAGAATTTTTAAAAAGGGCGTCATTAAAGTACAGTAAAGGGCTGAAGATTCGGAACAGTGGCGCTATTCATCGACATTTGAGCAAGCTCAGTTCACTTTGTTTACAAATTGAACATATGGTCAAGCTCTGAAATATTTCTACAGGTAAACCACAAATTGCAGCACTTTATTTTTTTTAAGAACAGTTTTTTGTTTTTCCAGCTGCTTTGGCCTTCAAGAAAAAGATTTATTATGTAATTTAGGTTATGTTATGAAGTGTTTTTAAAGGGCTTATAAACATTGCAGGTCCCAGTTTTACAACGTAGTTTACGATATCCCAATACATTTCAGCATAGTGCTTTTTGAAGTTTTATTAACTTGAGCCAATTTATTTTTTGATATGGTGCAGTAATAATGCCAACTAGATATCACGTAGCTCGAAATCGAGCAAAAAATCATAAAAATCATGGTAAAAGAAAGAAGAATAAACAGCCTACTTTTATACTTTTGAAATTTAATCAAAGGGCTAAATTCAATAGCAAAATTATGGCTAAACCATTGAAACTCTAAAAGTTCATTTGGTTTACTGCAGGAGTTTCCGGTCAACGACTTTTTGGGAAACACCGAAACACCTTCATGTTCCATGTTCTCTTTATTCTGAAATATATATTTTAATACCGGCAAAATATCGAGCTCTGCTTACAGCAACATGTAGCTGACCGAGAGCAAACACTGGCGCCGAGAGCGTTTAGGGAATGCCCCTGCACCTAATTATAGTTATCGCCAAACCGGAATCATAGGGAACGGCTGTCTTTTTAGGGGTCCTTTCCTATGTGGTAACAACGCGTAGTAAATGACGCACTATCTCTACCAGTCTTTTAATTTCTGAAATGAAACACACCACGATGAAAACATTGTAAGTTCATTGGTCTGAGGTTGGAAAGAGCATCAAATATGTTACATCCGGATGATTCTAGGCGGTCGCGATCGTGTTCCTTCCGATCGGTCAATATTCGCCTTCTCTTATTGGCATTATTACTGCACCATATCAAAAAATAAATTGGCTCAAGTTAATAAAACTTCAAAAAACACTATGCTGAAATGTATTGGGATATCGTAAACTACGTTGTAAAACTGGGACCTGCAATGTTTATAAGCCCTTTAAAAACACTTCATAACATAACCTAAATTACATAATAAATCTTTTTCTTGAAGGCCAAAGCAGCTGGAAAAACAAAAAACTGTTCTTAAAAAAAATAAAGTGCTGCAATTTGTGGTTTACCTGTAGAAATATTTCAGAGCTTGACCATATGTTCAATTTGTAAACAAAGTGAACTGAGCTTGCTCAAATGTCGATGAATAGCGCCACTGTTCCTAAACTTCAGCCCTTTACTGTACTTTAATGACGCCCTTTTTAAAAATTCTGAGACTTGTTGACAAATCTACATAAAATCCCTTTAATTTGACACCTCAAACGTTAAAATCCATCCAGCCGTTATTGCGGTTGGACTGTGAAAAGAAAACCGCTTGCGTATTAATATATAGACTAGATAACACGTAGCTCGAAATCGAGCAAAAATAATGTGGTAAAATAATGAAGAATAATAAGCCTACTGACATACTTTTAAAGTTTAATCAAAGGGCTAACTTCATTATCAAAATTATGGCTTACACTAAAATTAAACACTAAAATTAACACTGGAAACTATTAAAGTTAATTTGATCTACCGCAGGAGTTTCTGGTAAACGTAAACGATTGTTTAGGGAACACCTTCATTTCCTCATGTCCTCTTTTTTCTGAAATGTATATTTTAACACCGGCAAAAGATCACGCTCTGCTTACAGCAACATGTAGCTGACCAAGAGCAAACACTGGCGCCGTGAGCAATGACTTCCTTTGTTTTGGGATTGCCGCTGCAGTTTATTGACAATTATCGCCAAAACAAATATTATAGGGAACGGCTGTCTTTATAGGCAACATTTCCTTTGTGGTAAAAACGCGTAAATGACCCATTATTCTACCAGTCTTTTCATTCTTGAAATGCAACCCACCGCAATAAAAACATTTTTAGTTACTTGGTCTGAGGTTGGAAGGAGCATAAAATGTTACATCGAGAGGGTGATGCCTCCGGTTGCGATCGTGTTCTTTCCGACTCCTCCGACCAAACTATGTTCCTCTTCTTCTTATCGGTGGCATTATAAATGCACCAAATGCAAAAAGTAGATTTGCTCAGGTTAATATAACTTCAAAAAACACTATGAGATATCGTAAACTACATTGTAAAACTGGTAACTGCACTATTTAAGAGCTTTAAAAACTTCACAACATAACCAAAATTACATAAAAAATCTTAAAAAAGACAACTGTTGAAAACAAAGCCAAACCAGCTGAACAAATAAAAACTGCTCATTTCGAAAAATTAATTGTAATTCATTGCTGCTATCTGTGGTTTACCTGTAGAACTATTTTAGAGCTTGGCCATATGTTCAGTTAGTAAACAACGTAAACTGAGCTTGCTTCAATGTCCATGAATAGCGCTACTGTTCCGAAACTTCAGCCCTTTACTGTACTTTATTGACGTCCTTTTTTAAAATTTTGAGTCTTGATGACAAATCTACATAACAATCCCTTTAATTTGACACCTCAAACGTTAAAATCCGTCCAGCCGTTATTGCGGTTGGACTGTGAAAAGAAAACCGCTTGCGTATTAATATAAAGATAAGAGAAGGCGAATATTGACCGATCGAAAGGAACACGATCGCGACCGCCTAGAATCATCCGGATGTAACATATTTGATGCTCTTTCCAACCTCAGACCAATGAACTTACAATGTTTTCATCGTGGTGTGTTTCATTTTAGAAATTAAAAGACTGGTAGAGATACTGACCTGCATACTCAGAGAATTTCAAGTGCAAAACAACATATTTTGATCCAACATAGCGAGATTTGACATGTTTTTGTAAGCTCCATAAGAATAACATGGGGAATGAGTATGCAGGTTTGCTGCTACAGGTATATTAAAACTGGGTGGTTTTAATTCAATATTTAGTAGATCTGAACTAGAAGAAGCCATTTACCAAGTTTTATCAAGATATGTTGAGAAATAAGCAAGATATAGAATTTTACTTATTTCCCATAAGGTTAACATTGAGACAACGTACTGTGTTTACCACTTTCAATATCTCGGCAACCAATGGACATAGAGCCATGATTCAAAATACTAAATTGTTTGTTTTTTTGGGCTGAATTCAATGGTAAATTTTTATTTTTCTATATAAAAATCTCAAAAAACCCATTTTTGGGGGATTTACCCCCCTTTACCCCCCCTTCCGGTGGTCCGATCGAGCTGGTTTACGAACTCGTCCGAATAATTACTACTTTACACGTCTATGCCAAATTTCATTCCGATTGGACCATTTTTGCACAAGTTATCGTGCTTAAAGACACATATATATATATACTAGAAGAACCCGTGGCTTCGCTCACTATTAAAATTATACATACACTATCACCCATGAATTATATAGTTTTGCTTTCCCATTTATTTTTCTTATTGTAAAATCTAATGTATGTAATGTATCTACTTCTTTGAACATATCAAATGTACTTCCATAAAGCAAAAGTTTTTAGAAATTCGCTCTTAGTACGAAGGTCTGCTACGACGGGGGTATTATATTCCTGCATAAGCTGCCTGTACATAAAAAAATGTGACCATATCCAACGCCCCACCGACAAAGCCCCAAATGGTGTTGCTGGCCTGGGTAGGCTCATGCCCAATATGCAAGTAGGCTTGCAAGAGGTCCTTCCTCTTGCAAGTGCGTTTTGCGACTTTGTCCAGTCGATCGTGCTATCAGGTGAAGAGGATTGCGCTCACACACTCAAGAGGCCAATTTACAGAGACGAATGCCGTGAAGCATTTAATGGTCGTTTCCACGGTACCTGAGCTTGCCCTGATGATGATCATGGGGCACAATATAAGGAACGGCACCCTTGGCTTTTTCGACGGCACTTTGAATCTGCTCGCATATGTTACCCTTAATTAAAACTTTATTATGCACCGCCGTCGCAGCAGACCTGCGTATTAGAAATCCTATTTATTTCCTTCATGAAGGCACACGTGTTAGAGGAATCAAAGAAGTTAGCTTGAAATTTTATTCACTGTAAAAGATCATTTTTTTAAGGTTTTAGGGTCTACCTTGAACAAAAAATTACAATGCCACTCCAGCAATTATTAAAAAGTGCTGTCTTACGTTTTTAGACTCTATATTGAGCAAAACGTTTGAATGAGCCGTCCCGGCAATTTTTTTAAAGTGTTGTAGGTAAAATTAATTCTTTACAGTAGCACACTCTTCCTCTTTAAATAGCAGTTAGTTGTCATAAAAAAGTCCTTCAAGTATAAGTCATCAGTGATTACTGGAGTCCTTCAGTAATCAGTTATTTATTTTATGTTATACTACATATTATCAGCATTTTATATAGTGTATTGCACTTTGAAAAAATGCAAAAGTCTAATTCATTGACCACCTGGCACCAAGTAACAAATCTTCATTTTAACAAAAATACAGTTAAATAGCAGAAAGAAATACCATTAATTTACATCACCTGTTTTAAATTTTACTTTCATATGATTTGTTAGTAAACAAATCTAACTCAAATTATTTCAAAATCCCTGACATGGGTACCTTTAAGACGGTCCCAGGGCTAAGCCCTGAAAGTTATCACGAAATTGAAGGTGTATAAACCTACTCCATGAAATTCTACATGTATGTACCAAGTTTCGTGGCCATCGGTCCAGCGGTTTTTGTGTTTATCCCTGCCAACTAAATATATATATATATATATATATATATATATATATATATATATATATATATATATATATATATATATATATATATATACTAGAAGAACCCGTGGCTTCGCTCACGATAAAAATTAAACATACACTACCACCCATCAATTATATCGTTTTGCTTTGCCATTTATTTTTCTTATTGTAAAATTTACTTCTTTAAACATATCAAATGTACTTCCATAAAACAAAAAAAGTTTTTAGAAATTTGCTCGTAGTACGCATTTTCTACGACGGGGGTATTCTATTCCTGCCTGAAGTGCCTGTCTATATGAAAAAAGCGCCCCACCGACAAAGCCCCAAATGGTGTTGCTGCACTGGGTAGGCTCATGACCAATATCGGCGGTCCTTCCTCTTGCAAGTGCTGTTTGCTTGTATCGGCTGTCCAGTCGATCTTGCTATCAGGTGAAGAGGATTGCGCTCGCACACTCAAGAAGAAAATTTACAGAGACTGGCTCACCCAAGACAAACGCCGAGAAGAATTTATGGTCGTTTCTGCTTAACGCACGGTATCTGAGCTTGCACTGATGATGATCATGGGGCACGATATAAGGAATGGCACCCTTGGCTTTTGCGGCAGCTTTGAATCTGCTCGCATATGTAGCATAGCAAGGCCACACTGTGGGGCCTTGAGCATAGTTACCCTTAATTTGACATTATTGCACCCCTGTCGCAGCAGTCCTGCGTATTAGAAATCCTATTTCTTTCCTTCATGAAAGCATACGTGTTAGAGGAACCATAGAACATGACTTGAAATTTTATTCACTGTAAAAGATCATTTTCTTAAGGTTTTAGGGTCTACCTTGAACAAAAAATTACAATTCCACTCCAGCAATTATTAAAAGTGCTGTCTTACGTTTTTAGACTCTATGTTGAACAAAAAGATTGAATGAGCCGTCCCGGCAATTTTTTCAAAGTGCTGTAGATAAAATTAATACTTTACAGTAGCACACTCTTCCTCTTTAAACAGCAGTTTGTTGTCATAAAAAAGAAGTCCTTCAAGTATAAGTGATCAGTAATCACAGAAGACCTTCAGTAATATCAATTATTTATTTTATTTTATACTACATACCAGCATTTTATATAGTGTATTGCACTTAAAATATATTCAAAAATCTTAATTCATTAACCATCTGGCACCAAGTTACAAATCTTCATGTAAACAAATACAATTAAATAGCAGAAAGAAATACCACTAATTTACATCACCTGTTTTAAATTTTATTTTCACATGTTTTGTTAGTAAACAAATCTAACTCAAATTCGATCAAAATCCCTGACATGGGTACCTTTAAGACGGTCCCAGGGCTAAGCCCTGAAAGTTATCATGAAATTGAAGGTGTATAAACCTACTCCATGAAATTCTACATGTATCTACCAAGTTTCGTGGCCATCGGTCCAGCAGTGTCTGAGTTTATCAATGCTATATATACCAACATCCTCTTTTATACTTATAGATATATATATAGATATATATGTATATAGATATATATATACATATATATATATAGATATATATATAGATACTTGTATGAGACCTTTCAAGTGCTTAGCGCTCTGGTAAACGACATTTCGAGGGCCTAGAGTGCCTGAAACCAGGCTGTCAAAAGGTCTATTTTCATACACGAAAACGACATTTTGAGCCCTCTGTATAACGCGAAATCGTCGACGAACCTTTTGGAGGCCTAGAGTGCCTGGAACCAAATGTATGAAAAGCGATATTTTGAGGGCTTATACGGTCAGATACAAATGACACTTATTGAAGGCTTCAACCAGTCCTATAAAAATTCGACCTTTCGGGGGACTGGAGTGTGTGATAGAATATGTGACAAAGGCATGTTTGGCTTATACGATCGGCTTATAATCATGAATGATTGGCCACATAACGTTTTCTTTACTTATTTAAAAATACAATACAGAGACAATGAAACCCGTTCCTATAAGCTTGATTTTTAGCCGTTTGTACAAAAAGAGCAAAAAAATCTTCATGGTTCCTTAAAACATACTGTCTGAAATTTCCATGTTTTAATTTGGAACATTTAATGTTTCTCCATTATTAATGCTCCGATCATTATAATCGTAATATCACCGTTAGTTAGATTAAATTTTGAATTTTTTTTGTTATTTGTTTAATTTTTCTAAAATTTACAGTTTTAAGATACAAAAAACAGTCGCCATTTCGAAATGGTTCAAAGTGGAAATTTGATACTTCTTACAAAAATAGTCCTTAGTAGTGGTCATCCAAATACCAAGTTTGAAGTTTATACGTTCAGAGATTCGTGAGATATTATTAAATATGTAAAAATCACAAACAGACACAGACGGAAAACAAAGCGCTTTAGGGCCTAAGTTTATATAAACTTTTATTTTTATTTTTACCTCTACGGTCATATACTAAAATATTTTGCCATAATTCTCGGAGACCCTTGTATTTGTTGGTATAACAATAATTTATATTCTTATAAATAGATATTTTTATGGTTGTTACTGTAGATCTAAAGGCTCTTTTTCCTAGTAAAAAAGGGTCTGAGTAATTCCATTGGCCGAACTTTTCTTTAAGATATTTTTACTCCCTACAGTTGGGGAAAGATTTTAAAAAGATAAACCCCGTATAAAATCTTATTAGGTACTGTCTACAAACATATATTTCCACGTTTATTTCCTTTGTCGTCCTTCTATAGTAGGTATCAAAAAAAAAGAAAAAGTAACTATAGTTTTTTTTGTTTCAAACATGAAAAAGGTATTATTTTACTATCACTGTAAATTAAACAAACAGAGGTTTCATTTTGCAGAGGTGAAATTGCGGTTGAATTTCTTTACTCTGATAGTGGTTTATACCTGAGTTTATGCAGCGATTGTATCAGGAACGCCTTAAGCCACGTGTGAGTATTTAAAGGGAGATAGCTGGTGTAAGTTCACTGATAACACTGATAGACTATTATACTTATAGCGTGTTAAGTAATAATGACTGATGTCTGAAAAGAGGTCTATTTACTATCTTAAAATCCTGAATTAACTTACTCTTGAACTTAAACATCAACATGTTACTTCTATCTTCCAAGAAAAAATTCCTATCTCAAACTATGCTCATATGTTTCACTTAAAACCCCAAAACAAGTAACAACATTGGTAAATACTGTAAAAAGTGTTCAAAATGATTTATTTAAATATAAACTAGTGGAGTCCAAAGCAATTTAAAAAACTAATAGATGCAAAAAAATAAGTAAAACATGTAATATACACAATATAATTAGTAATGCTAAAAAAATAAGTAAGTATGGTATTAAACATTCAATTAATCAAAGTTAAAAATATGAACAATTTCTGTCAATGAACAATTAATTGTATATCATGTACTGTAATAATGAGCTGCAATTCCAGCAATTCTTAGAAATAGTATTTATTCCTAAATTAAGAAAAATAAAAATTATTTTGGAACTTGTTTTAAAATTTTTAATCCAACCGCCGCCAGTTAAAAAATTATTAAAATAGTACTTATAAATGATATCTTGCGTTTTCCGTCATTTCACCAATAACTAGAAAACTAAGCAAAATCGTAACTTTGGGAATGGTAAAATTGGACTTCTCGTGTTCCAAAACATAGGTTTAGACTCATAAATTGTAATGATAAGGGACCAAATGGCGATGTTACAGAAAATAAATGCTATTTTATGGTATACCTTTATGAAACGACAGAATATGAAATGATACGAATATAGGTCAAAGGAAAAGATTCATTCGGAACATTTTTTGAAAATTTTTAACGCAACAGCCAGTTAAAAAACTATTAAAATGGCGCTTATAGATTATACATGGCGTGTGTCCGACATTTCACGAATAACTCGAAAACTAAGCAAAATCGAAACTTTGGAAATGGTAAAATTGGGCTTCTCGTGTTCAAAAACATAGGTTTAGACACATAAACTATAATGTTTTGTGACCAAGTGGCGATTGTTCAGGGAATAAATGCCATTTTACGGTATACCTTTGTTAAAATAAGGTAATATGAAAAAATACGATTGGATGTCGAGGGATGAGATTTATTGGGAAATTTTTTTGAAATTTTTCAACACAACCTCCAGTTACAAAATTATTAAAATAGCGCTCATAAATTATATCTTGCGTTTTTCCGTCATTTCACGAATAACTCGAAAACTAAGCAAAATCAAAACTTTGGAAATGGTAAAATTTGACTTCTTGTGGTCAAAAACATAGGTTTAGACACATAAACTGTAATGTTTTGTGAACAAGTGGCGATTGTACAAGGAATAAATGTGAGTTTACGGTATACCTTTGTTAAATAAGCTAATATGAAAAAAATACAATTGGATGTCAGAGGAAGAGATCTGCTCGGTACATTTTTAACACCGCCAAATCTTTAACACCACCATATTTTAAACACCACCGCTCAAAATGGCGCTTTTCAATACCTCTTATAAGTATATGTACAACCACAATGTTATAATCAGTTTCAAGGACTTATAGAGACCTACTCAGTTTTATCATATTTGGATTTATAAACCCTCGTCCCAAAAGGTTGACCTTATTTTTCAATTTAGGACAAGCATCACTTAAGATCTACTGGTGCTGTGTCAATTCCAAACAAGCAAATCGTAACCGTTTCAGCTCAGTAAATCAAAACTCGGAAAATTGAATCTATCTAAATTGTTAAAAGGATTTTTGGGATTTTGTACAGAGCAAATCGACCCCTAGAAATTAATTTTTCTACACATATTTGGTATCAAATTAAAGCTATTACTCTCTAGATGTGCCTTTTGTGGGTTTGGAAAATATCCCATGCAAAGCCTTCACACAGGAGGCTTTTGAAATTCCAGCGAATGTGCTACTATCTGTGGTAGAACCTATGAACTTTTCCAATTCACATTTCTTTGTAACAAAACAGATGATCAATATTTGAAATAGTTTCATAGATATACCAGAGAATGAGGGGCTAGCAAAAGCCAGTTAACATTCATCCTCATATGATTTTGATTTAAAAAATAGTGACGTTTTTTAAGACAACAGAATATAAGTAAGAGTATTTGCCCTATTGAAACTAAGGCCAATTGTCTGTAATCATCTTAATATATTGTATTTATTTTCTTAAAAAGTAAACTCAAAAAGGAACATAAGTAACTCAGGAGGTGCGCTGGAGATGGGATTTTCTAACAAACTATTGATAGTGCACACACACATTGATACACGTTTCAACATATAGATGCGTGTATCAACGTTTCTATTTTTAAAATAGCATTTTTTTGAAAATTAAAAAATCAAGTTTTAAAACGCATTACAAATTTAAAACAGTATTTGGTATTTGGAATGCGAAGGATATTGAAGTGTTAACGGTTAGCCTTTCTATTTTACTCGATTTTGAAATGTAACAATATGTCTATTTAATAGAGGCATTTCATAGAAGGTTATGTTATTTGCTTGGGTAAAATTGGCCAAACATGTGTTTACTGTAAGATGCAGAACAAAAAAGCGGGTCAGTTTGAAAATTTAATTCCTTGGCCGATATGAGCGTTGAATAATTTGATTTACGGCGAATGGCTATTTTATAAATATTATTTAGAGGTTAGTTTGTCAGTAAATCAGTGTTTTTTTCCAACTCCTTACCGTTTGTTGTTAAGAACCAACAAAGATGAATGCAAGAAACTGACACGTACATTTGTGTAAAATTAACATTAGGATTCAATACTTTTGGAAAGAATACTCTTAAACAGAGACGTGAAAATCCCACCAAACAGTAAAGATCCATGTAAACTAACCCTCATTCTATGAATAATGTTGTTGCACTGTCGAAATCGAAAATTCCAAGTGTAGAACGTATACATAAAAACACTTTTAAAGCAGATGAAACAAATGAACTTCTCGAATTCTGTGAAGAATTTCTTTCCCATATTGATGTTTCAAGTCTAATGTAATAATTCTTTTTCGTAATTAGCCCCGATGAGAGGTTCAATTTCTGGAAATTTTATTCCAGTGCTGTGACACAAAGAATTAGTCTAGAAAATTATAAAATCACAAAATTCACACACTTCCTCATTGAAAGGTATTTTACGCTGCAAAACTCCATACATAATCAACATGAAACTAAAGCCTATTTACCAAGTTGTCTTAAGTCACGAAGTGACGCGGGCTGCTAGTTTATTTTAATAAAACGTTTAATTTTCAAGGCAGAGTAACAGTAAAAATGTCAAAGAATAGAAAAATAACGCTGAATATTATTGTTCCAGTGTCGTTTCATCCTAATTTTAAGTGTTATACCATGTTTAACACTTTACGTTGTCAAGAAGGACGCCCCGACCGCGGAGGGCATATATTCGGACCCACTGGTTCATCTAGAAAAAATATTGGAAAAACCGAATACCCATGCAAAGACAAGTCTACTGTCATATTCGATAGGTCACATTATGATGTCTTAATCTGTTCGTTTAGATTAAGACATCATAGTTTGCGAGTACCGGTACTTGCGACACAGGCAAAATATTGCATGCCAAAACAAAACGCCTGAAGCGATACACACACATTCACTATCTTTACGAATTCCAAAAAAAAACATCAATCACCATAAACTCGAGACTCGCTCATAACAAGACTTGGTCGGGCGGTGACAGATTAGGGATGACTCTTTTGTGAGCTGTGAGCAATAAAACCGTGTGGAAAACAATGTGCTGGTGAGGAAGGGAGTAGCAGGTGGTCGGCCAACGCAGCAGTGTATGCCCTCGGTGTATATCCCGTGGGCTGATTTCTTGCGGCTCACTAACCCGATGAATTTTGAATAATATTTGTTAGTCCCGCGAATTTCGTTATTACGGCAGCGGTGTGGTAGGAGGGATTACCTCTCACCTAGTCACGCTAAAATTCACAAAATATTTTAGGGTCGAGAAAAATTATGCTTCTGAATATCATTGCACGGTCAACAATGTTTTATATTGTGCGCTAGTCATAGATTAATCAGGGCATATGTTTGCGTCTTTAAGAAATTGTCAGTCGTTCTGGTAGCCTAAACACTATTAACACAAGAGAGGTCACAAACATTTGGTGCAATTTAAAAAAATAATCATTCAAAAAGTTAACAAAGACCACTATTATATATTATTATTTTTTTTTCGGTGAAATTTCACGATATTCGTTAACCTTTACCTAACTTATTTAAAATTACTTAGTATTAAATTTTTGTTTTGTTTTGTTTTTTGTTTTTTTTTGCTTTTGTTTGATGAATTCAAAGTATTTAGTATCCGACAACTGTACATGAAAGTATTAATTTTATATATTCATAACAACCGCGACTCTTTATTTCATCATCAGGCTCAGACATATTTAACAAAATCTGTATTTAATTCAGGTATTATTGCTCCTAGATTAAATAAAACAATTAACCCTTGGTAGGTGACTTTGATTTTAAAACACGAATAGTGACTCAATGAGTTTTTTTCCGGGTATTGAAATAATAGACAAACAGTGTAGTTTTATACATCTATAACTCTATCTATACATCTATACATCTAGTATAGATGTATAAAACTACACTGTTTGTCGTGTATAAAAGGCAAAGCCCTCACTCACTCACTCACTCATTCATCACTAATTCTCCAACTTCCCAATAACCCAGAAGGCTGAAATTTGGTTCACTGTTTCTTTAGGAATTAAATAGGAAAACTAAATGGTTTTCATCCTGATCTGACCCTTGGACTCCGCCATGGACCCTCTCAAAGATCCCATATTATCCTTATGGCAGAATACAAATTGGTGCGAAATGTTTATATTTAAACAGATGTAAAATGCAAGAAATTTAGTGGAATGTCAAACCAGCTGTCAGGAATAGAACATAAAATAAATCACTGACTAGAGATACTTATAAGACCTTTCTTCCCCGTAACAGCTGTTAATGAAAGAGCTAATTTAAACCATTTATTTTATCTACATCAATAGAAAAAATACTTTGCCTTTGTCTTTTAGAAAACTTCATTGATGGAATTGGCAAGACCTAAGCGCGAGACCATGATAACTTTTCATTTTGGAGCTCCCAGAAGCAAAAAACACTATTCAAACTATATTTAAAGCTGAAAACACAGTACACTGTCCCTATAGAAAAATTCTATATCTCGGTTATTACTCAACATATCTTGATAAAACTTGGTATGTGGTTTTTTTGGTTCAGATTCACCTGATATTGTTTTAAAACCACCAAATTTTTTAATGACTGTTGCAATAGACCTGCATACTCATTCCCCATTTTATTCTTATGGAAGAAATGAAATAAGGTCATGCACGTAGTCTGGAGGTCTGCTGCAACGGGGGTATTTTTATGTTCAAGATAGACCCTAAAAACCTTAGAATTTTTTTGACATTAAATCAAGGCAATTTCTACGTTTTACGTACATAAACTTTCATGAAACAGAAAACTGCTTTAGGATTCTCTAAGTACGCAAGGTTTGCTGCGACGGAGATTTTATATTCCTGCTTAAGGGCCACTATACAGTATACCATGCATGCGAGCAGATTCAACGATATTGGGCATAAGCCTTCCCAGGGCAGTTGCACCCTTGAGGCCTTTATCGGTGGGGCGCTGAATCTGCTCATATGTATAGTACAGGAAGGCCAAATAAGAAATACCTCCTGCGGGGGGCAGCAATAGAATAACTCCAGTCGCAGCAGACCTGCAGACTTTGAGGATTCCTGAAAACATCTTTCTGGTTAATGAAAGTCCATCTTCTTTATATTTGTCCAATACCACTTACCTATCATTACTCAGCCCAAACTACAAGACTTAGAACCTTGGACCTTTGCATGGACGATCTTAAGGGCGTGAGCATCCCCTAAGAACGGGTTTTTTAATTCAAAGTTTTAAGGGTTTTGGCGGGGTTGAAGTTTATAAATTTTCCTACGCAAGTGGAATGGATGATCTTTTGTTTAATTTTCAATGATCATTTAACAAGCAGGTGGTTCAGCTTCACATGTGGATACGATTTTACAGCTAATGGTTTTATAGTTGTTTTGTTGATTTTTTAGCTGATATGTACTATGTTAAATATATAAAAGTTAAATTTAGTTTAGTTAGTTAACGTAAAGTCGTCATTCGTTTTTGTACCTCATCTGTTTAATCATAAACTCAGTATGTGGCCCTATCTTTATTTAGGCAGCGGGAGTTACAGTTTTTATCGTGAGCAAAGCCACGGGTAACTGCTAGTATATTATAAAAAGGTGAAATGTAACCCTTTTATAATCAATATTAAGCAATAAAAAACTTACTTGACATATTTTTGAAACCCTATAGGTATGTAAAACGTGTTACTTGTCACTTGTATTCAAAATCTATATTTTCGAATCCAAATATAGTAACTGGTACAAACAGTGGGTACAAAGTGTTTTGGTCGAACCGACTCCTAGAAAGAGGCATGTGAGGTACAGTTACTCCTGCGACTGCGGACTGGTAAGAAAGCATATTTTTTTACAAAAATAAAAGCACCTGGAGGAAAACTCCGTGTGTCACTGACGGAGGGTTAATACAACATCTTCTTACTATGTTGCTAACTTAGTTTTTCCCCGTCTTCCGAACAGTATTAAATATCCTTCACCTTGTAGCATCAGAACGTTTAAAAAAATGGTAGATAAATGGCTATTGGGAGTTGGACGCGAGCGCATTAAAGATTTATTTTCTTCTCCGTACGTGTAGTTCCAAGAAAACCGAACGACAGCTGTGCGTGTGTGAGAGTGAATGGATGAGTGTGAGTGGGTCCGTCTGTCCAGTCGAGTGAGCTTTGTGTGCCTGCGGAATGAGTGTGCATGAATGGTCCAGGTCTTGCGGTGAAATGGCTCATTATTTCGTTTTCGTTTTGAAGTCGGAGTGTGTAGTCGTATGTGCATGTTTTTTTTCATTTCCGGTATTTCTATTTTTCCGCATTTTCACTCACTTTTTATAATAGATTTTCTGTATTTTTTATTATTAAGTAATTCCTCCTCAGTTATGACTGTTGACTCGTTCCCCACACACAAGCGTTTGCTCATGTGGGGAACTAATTCCATAAACTTTTTTTTATTCACATTTATGCATGTATTCTTATTTTTTGTGGAATAAACTAATTTTATTTCATTTCACGAATATCATATCATTTCATTTCAATCCTTATGTACTTTTTTATGTTTTAGAACAAGTCATGGTATTTCATCAATGAAACTATCACAAAAGCATAAAACTGCTTCTCATTTCATAGCAATGTTCGTGGGTTCTCAAAAAGACCAATCCTGGACCGTCTAAAAATTAAAACTGAGGAAATATATTTAGAAACTAGTTTAGTACAATACTTCAGCCGTTAACTGAACTTAGGATAAGATTAGTTTCCCTCCTTAACTGGTTTATTTACTTAAACCTTTTACTTAAGGGACCCTATAAAATCCATAAAAGGTTTATTTTTTCTCTCTTTAATTAAACCATTAAATTTCTTGTGAAATTTTTCATTCGACTTTGAAAAATTCTTTAATTCTTGTATTTCGGTAGTCCAGATTAGTTTGCTAATCTGTTAATTTTGGATAAGGGTGACATGCATGCAAATCAAGCTATACCATTCTTAATGAAATACTCGCTACAGTTTTTTAGATAATTTTGAGTCAATCAATAATGAGTCAATTTTATTATTGTGCTATTATAGCTATCTAAGCTATATAGCTACATAAGCTACATAGTTTGTTTTTTCTGCTAGTGTTATGTACAACTCTTATACAACATATCTGAGTTGCTGTTCAATTTTATTGCAATGGGCCAAAATCGCCCTTTGATGGGGTTGTTTGGGCACACGCCCTAACTTACTGAATTTTTGGGTTTGTCCGACTTTCTTTTCATATCGGCTACACTACAAATATTTTAACGTGTTAAACCAATTAAATTCAACTGGAAATAGATGTAAACATATGATTTGACTCATTAATTGTTAACATGCTACTTTGCATTTGCTTGGTACCAAACGTTTGGTACCGTTTGACTAGTAAATAGATACATAATGTTGACAGTTTAAAGAAATGTCACTGAAACGATCTTATTAGTGCATTTTTTAACTTTTATTTGTATTATTATATAATTTTGCTTCAAATATTACTAAGAAAGAGAATTTTTGGGTTTGTCAGAATTTTTTTCTATACTTACTAAACTATAAATATTTGAATATGCTAAACCGATTCCATTCAACTAGAAATATATAAAAACATATGATTTGACTCATTAATTTTTAAAGTACGATTTAACATTCTCACAACACCAAACGCGGAAGTCAGCGTTAGATAGGTACCAAAAGTTGAGAATTATGAGGAAATATCACTGAACCGTATTCATTTATTGCATTTTTTATATTAATGTTGACATTAATGTGTAACCTTGCGAGAAATATTGACTGATTGCCACTAAGCGGCTCTTTAAAAGCCCATGTTAAATTTGTTCTGGACAGGCTTATTGTGGACGTAGTAGTGTTGCTAATCTCTCTCAACCGTCTATTTATAAATGGATTTTATTTTAAACTGAATATTTTTTAACAGCTAGATTATATCTATTATATTGGAGATGAACATATTTTATTACTCTCTAGAAGGATAATTAGACAAGCACTTCGTGTATCACACAAAATTAATTTATTTCTGCTGCCGGTTGACGTAAAACTTATAATTCAAAACACTTGATTATTTTGCATACACAATTTAATGTGTTCATGATCCATATACCAAAAAAAGGAGCTCTATGTAGCTTAGTGCTTAATGATTTATGACAATTTCGTTTATATGTTTTGTGGATTTATGCCCACATACCGAAGTTAACGATCGACCCCGGGGGTGACGACATAGATTTTTATAATCAATAAGAATTAATATTAAATTCATAAGTCGAATTTACTGCTCCTTTTCATATCCACTCATTGATAACTGGCCCTTCATCAGTTTACATCTTCCAAAGAATTAAAAAAGAATTCCAAATATTCTATTTGAGTTAACGATGACGAAGACCCTGTTTCTTTTCAATAACGTCTAGAGTGAAGTCCCTGTTTGTATATACTGATGCCTAGGTCTATAATGAAGTACTGTCAATAAATTAGTAAAAATTCAACCCCCCTTGGCTTAAAGGACACAAACTGTAAATAAATCACACCCTCTCTCGTGCCTTTGGGTAATGTTCTTTATATTTCCAATGACACTTAATTTTTCGGTCGCTAGGTCTTTTATTATATGGTTAAGTCAAGTGAAAGACACAAAAAAAGATAGACATACACATGCCACCTCAAAACCTCAAGTTTAGTTTAGGAATAGCTAGTATTTAACTTATAAATGTTATTGAATTTTTACACAATGATGTGATAGCACGGACTGTAAAAATGTGCATTTTTGCATTATTAATTTTTGGCGCAAAGCTCGGGGGCCAACATTTTCACTCATTTGTTGAGTGAGTAATGTTTTACTTTACTCACTCAACAAACAAATATTTTCGATATTCAACCCTATATTTGGCAGTGTCGCATCGTCTTAGAATAAAGGGTCGGGATAGTTGATATTTCAGAGAGATGTTGTATCATAAAAATTTCTAATAAAACCAATTAACCAATCAATCGTCAATACTAAAAATTGTTTGCATTAACTCATAATTCTACCATTAGCCTTGAATTTTCGGAAGACTCAAAGGCTGTTTATTTTTTAACCATTCTTCAATATCAAATAAATTTGATTTCACCACGATTGGTGGTGAATACCTGTCATTATAATACATACCTGATTTCTAGAGTATAAGCATAGAAAATCCTTACACCAATAATCTAAAACTAGTGGCTTGAAGGGGCAAAAGCCCCTAAAAATGAAATACAAATGCTGAATATTTATTGTCTCCTTCACACTCACAACTCGGAACAGTTTGACGAATTTAAACGTTTAATGAGTAATGTTAAAGATATTTTGGCGTTTGCTAACACGTATCAGGAGTTTAAGAATGGGCGTTACTTCAGTGCAGTGGCTGAATTTTGGAACAGTGGCGCTTTCCGTCGATCTCAAAAGAAATTCAGTTCACTTTATTTATAATTGAATATGGACATGGTTTGAAGAAGTTCTTAAGGTTCACCACAGATTGCAGCACTTAATTTATTTTCCAAGGAAATTCGTGACATTCAACACAAAAATGTAAACAAATGTCGTGTGTAGCCTCCACCTGGTTCAAAAGAACGTATTGGTCAGTTAAAGGGAACTTATTGCGGAAACCTCCGATTGAGGCTAAATTTTTACCCAATAGGCAAGCAGGTAAGGATGAAATCAGAAAATGGTTTCCTGTTGGCGACTCCACGTCATACGAGAGTTAGGCTTCGAGACCACGAGCTTATTAAATAGTTAATATTGAGTTTTATCCTACGCTCAACACGTTTTTATTGGTTGCCCGTGAGTAATTACTGCTTTGTCTTAGTAGATTCAAGATTAAATATATTTTTACTGGCCAAATTTAAACGTGAACCTTTTTGTTATGATAAAATTTAAAGTTGTTATTGACTCAATCACTTTTTGTGCAACACTCTGTTTTTGCTAAGTCAAAACCATGACCATTTCCTACCGCTCATAAAACTGGCAGAGCTGGGACTTAAAAACGATGAATGAAGTTTTCTCTTTACCAATAGTCTGCGCTTATTCGATTGTATTAATATTACAAATCACTTGGCTTTAAATCAACATCAGCTACTATAATGTAACAAAACAGACGTATTTATTTCCTTTTGCTATTTAAATGGTGAGAAGGTTAAAGCCCCTAAAATTATACTATCGGAAAATGTAAAAGTAAAAAAAAACAGTCATTTGTTATAGTACGTTCAACCAATTTTGCTGGGTTTTAAACAAACCATATCAACATCTAGCATGTGGTTTTAAATCAAGCATCAGTACTCATGTTCAGTATTCAGAAATTTCAGTATTTTTCCCGAGTCTCTTGGATCTGGCCTTCAATTTGAGCCCTCTCCCATCATCCTGCGACTTGCTAAACACCCACAATATCGGAGCAAAAATTCCTCTTACGTAATTATACAGGGTGTTCAAAAAATGTGGGGCAATAATCTACGTAGTGATTCCTTGGGTCAAAATAAGCAAAAAAGTTTATATAAACATAGGTCCTAAAGTGCTTCGTTTTCCGTCTGTGTGTCTGTTTATGATTTTTACATATTTAATCATATCTCACGAAGCACTTAACGTATACATTTCAAACTTGGTATATGGGTAACCACTATTAAGAACTATTTTTGTAAGAAGTATCAAATTTCTCCTTTGTGCCATTTCAAAATGGCGACTATTTTTTGTTTTTAAAGCTAAATAACTTAAAAATCGTAAATTTTAGAAAA
This sequence comes from Flexamia atlantica, assembly GCA_035578135.1. Taxonomy (NCBI): domain Eukaryota; kingdom Metazoa; phylum Arthropoda; class Insecta; order Hemiptera; family Cicadellidae; genus Flexamia; species Flexamia atlantica. The sequence goes on from JAQJVK010000384.1 coordinate 53,546, forward strand.
ACTATACTAATGACAAAAAAGTTGCGAATTTTTATCTAATTAACGATGATATTCAGATTATAACAATCAGACCAGTAATAATGAAGAAATTTTAAATATTCTGAATAAAAACATGCAAATATCAGACATAATGTTCTAAGGAACCGTGTTTTTATGTAGAAAAGTTAAAATTTCTCCGTAAATTATCTGTAAATTATTGCCCCACATTTTTTTAACACCCTGTAAACTATAGAAGATTTGGCATTAAATTGGCATCTTTATGACGTAAACGAAACCAACGTTCTCAACTGTTTATAAATTTAAATTATGGATATACTCAAACCCCTAATTATAAAATCGGAAAATAATAAAGTTAAAATATTTATTGTTATAGTAAATTGAGCGTGCATAGTTAGCTGCCTTTAAAAAAGCCATATGTCAACATCTAGCACATGGCTTTGAATCAATCATCAGTACTACAGGCTTTAATTTAAACAAAGCAGACGTTTTTAGATCCTAATGCTTTTTAAATTACAGGAATTTTACATTATTTTTGGGCAAAAATTTCCTTTATGAAATTATATAATCGAAAATTCATATGGTAAGTTGGTACATCAACATGGGTTTTCATATGCCTCAAAAAGTTAAATAAAAGTTCAAGTCGATAGATAACGAACGAATTTCTTTCGGCTATCGCAACGTCCTTCTGTTTTGGGTCACTGGGTTCTCGGCACGTAAGCAGACTCGACCAATAACTGTCAACCTTTGTGTACACAGGCAAGAGAAGTGCATTTATAACAAAAAACAAAGTTATCAGGCCACTCTACACTTCAACTATACCCTTTTCAGCCCGAGAGTGAGGCTGGAGGCTTTAATAGTTGAGAATTATAACGGAAACTTGCTGTTATAACTGCTTGCTGTATAACGGAAACACAGAGAAGTTCCTTTCTCTGTGATTCAAAGATTAAAGACATTTACAAATAAAAAACATTCAATTATTATCCTTGTACCTCTCAAAATTGTTTCTTAGTTTTAACTAAACATTTTAAATTAAGTATTTCATTTTACTTTCTCCCCCTTATATATTGAACCTAGTACAGTAGACTCTCGATAGTTCGACACTCAATACTTCGACACTCTGGATAGTTCAACAACTGCTAACACTCAAAAAACATTTTAAGACTCCCAAGTATTTTGTCCAGTGATATTTACTAGGACCTACATTTTGATAAAACTTAGTTAAATAGCTGTGCAATGGTTTAGGTTTATGGTAATTGATAAATTTAGGACATTTACATGACCTACCTTCATTTTGAATGCTTTTATTAATGTGAAATCTCATATACTTCCTATAGTTCGACATTTTGATACTTCGACACCCTCCAAGTCCACTAAGTGTCGAATTATCGAGTGTATTGAAAAAGTATTGGTTTTGTCAAAATATTCGAATTTGAGTTGTTAGTGAATATATTCGTTTTAGTGCTCCCTGAGTCCAAAAAAGTGGTTTTCGGAGTAGTGTCTGTCTGTCCGTGTGTGTGGATGTGTAACGCTTTATAAAATTGCGGATGTGTGGATGTATTATGTAATAACAAAAAATAGTTTGGAGGACGTCAAAAATAGTGCCCAGTTTAACTTTCACCCTTTAACTATTTTACGATGGCGACTATTAAAAAATTGATATTAAATTTCATGAAAACCGTTATAGGAAGCAAACATTTGCAATTAATGAGTAATTCAAAGACGATTCTAATAACACCTCGACCAATGAAAATGGATAGTCATTAGGTAAGCAATTAGGAATTGATTTTAAGTTTTTAAACTTTTCACACTTAGGCAATATAATAATACTGCTAAAATTAAGTTAAACACATTTATTCAGCCATTGGTTATCCGTATCCTAATATTACTGGAAAGAGAATCGAAGGGGTTCTCTCATAAATAGCTTGGTGTATTTTTAAATATTTTATTGTTTGACAAGGGTAGAAAGAGGTCAAATATTTTTATTAAAGACGACTCGAACAATTGGCGGGCTTTTTTATCTGAAGGTCGCTGGATAAGCTGGACGCCTAGACGTGAAAACGTGCAAGGGGCTCCTTTTGGGAACGAACTTCATGAATTCATACATTTCGTGTTTGTAATGTTGAAACTGCTCAAATAATTTTATGATGAACTGGCAACCGTAAATGCAGTCAGTACATAGTCAAAATTATATTTTGTAGGTTCTATATTTTGATTTGGTTTTTTTAATTGATAAAACGACTTTGCCAGAATTAAAGTATACAGAAATTTGTATTACAGAGCATAAGAGTTTAAATTATTGTCGTAAAACGGTGGATTAAGATTTGAAGGAATCTAAGCGACATAAGCGCTTATTTATTAAGAGTACTTTCCTAGTCATATATTGATTAAAAACTTAAATTTTCGTTTGGAAAGTTTTTACACGTACTTGACCAGCAGCTGATATTTTTCAACGATGGTATACGAGTCTGCCACATTCGTAGTTGTGCTGTGTTTTAACTAATAATTCACTACGGTTTATTTCATTTTCTTTAATTTTAATGTAAGTAAGTATTAATATCATTAACATTTATTTGAGTAAGACTATAAAACTAAACGAAAATTTAGTGAAACTTTTGGTTGGTTTTGTTATCTTCTACATTATTAAAAACATTTCTAAGATTTTGTTCACAGCACATCGACCCCCTAGAATTTGTTATGTATATATTTGATATTAAAATAAACCTATTAATCTCTCTCTCTCTCTCTTTAGCTGTGCCTTTGCGGGTTTGTAAACTATCCCATGAATAGCCTTTGCTCAGGAGTAATAGTTTCACCACATAATTCAGGGCTAAATATTTTTATAACCCAGGATAAATTAGTGTTTTATCAATTCAATAATCAATATACAATTTCAAACATAAAATAACTAAATAATAAAAATCAATAGATATCCGCATTATTGTTTTTTACTTATTAACATACTAAATGTCACCCGTAGCTTTGCGCACGTTCAAAATAATAGAAAGATATTGTTTTATTATCACACTCAATTAACATTAGTACGGTACATTTAAAATGATCTTTATATTTTTGATAAAGAAATAATTTGGTATTTTTAATCATGTAGCTGGTAGTTAGCTTAACAGATGAATACGTCGTTACGTCGTCAGCTAACTTACTTAATACGTCAAACATACTCACAAATGTTTATACTTATAATATTAGTAGAATAGGCGTTTTTATTGGACAGAAGAAAATAATCTATTCCCACCATAAAGGAAAGTATCTTACCGTTAGAACTAGCCCGTCAGTCTCAACTTAATTTACAATGGTATATTATTTTCTTAAAAAAGGGAAACACATTTTACATGTTAAGCCAGACTCTTGTTAAGCTGGCAAACGGAGGGCTATGGCTTTAAACAGGTCAGCTAGCACCTGGATTTGACTTTTGAACAATTTCTAAACGGAGGCTCGAAGATGAGCTAACCGATTGAAAACCATGTCATTTAAGAGCCAATTAATTTAAGTTGTCAATAGGGCCATAAAATCCCGTTCCCAAAATAACGCAAATACAAAAGGGCGCTTTTGTTGTCACTATAGAGCCCCCCGGCCGCGATACCATCTGATAACTGCTGTCTAGGGCCACGAGAGGCAAAGCCGGGCCCAAGTCTATAAACATCATGGGCCCCTGGGCCTAGGAAACAAGACCGGGGGAGCGGAAGAGGGGTCCGGACGGTCCGGTAGACTCCCCCTGAGAATTTGTAAAATTATTCCTTACTCACAATTTTAGGCTGAGTTACCGTTGTCTAGAGGCATAAAAACATACAAAAGAACTCTACACATTCGTATTAATTGAAAGATAAATTTTCCTTATTTTTCGAATACATAAAAATTTGGACTAAACCTTTAAGCAAATTTTTAGAATTCCATTTGCATAACAAAAGAAATTGACTGTTTATTTAATCGGTGAACTCGCATGACTTTTCCACCCGTTATATTCATGTCCTAGGCAAATCCTGTCATTTACCTGTATTGGTAAATGTGACTGTCTTCTTCTTTCACAAAATTTGTCATGTTACAATACTTTTGCAATTTCCTGCGGTCAGAATATACGTGCAACGGTTTTCTCCAGCCGTTCGTGTAATTTGATACCTTATACTCTCCTCATTTACCCCGGCGATCGGAAAACACGGCAGTTAACTAACTATGCCAAATAATTAAACTCATGGGTGTTTAACTTTGCCCCCTCCCCCTATGGTACACCATCATGCCCAAGTTGAATAAGAAAAACTTTTGTTCCATTCATCTTGCATCACGCCGATTTGGAGTATTTTTTTTGCTAGCAAAATACTGTTGAGGTATAGAAAGGTGGGCTTCGTGAGAAGGTGTTATGTTTCATAGTGTGAAAACATTGTGCCATAGAGATCAGTCAGTCACAAGCAATACAGTTATACACGCAAAAGTATGGTTGATCTACCTTGCAGTGATTTCCACTTGTTAAGTTTGAAATGTAAATTTTCCACCGTGTAATTTTATTTCCTATAAGTTAGTATGAACCTGCCGATCAAGGCCTAGTAATCCCAAACAAAAAACCCTGCTCGTTTCGATCCCCTATAGTTTCAGATTTGGTTGACATAGCCTCTCGGCGGCCCTGCTTTAATCAGATTTTTACGACATTTAATGCCCTATTATTATTTGCCCATTTAAAGTGGCGTACAATCGTGATGTAAGGATGTAGCTGTCAGGACATGATCGAAATAGTAAACACGCCCTTTTATGCATTATTACCAATAATTTACTGAAAAAAAACTTCTATCGGTGGTTTAAAAAACTCATTGGGGGCCCGAAAAATAAGTTTGGGGGGGGGGGCGAAAAATATCTGTTACGCCACTGGTTTTCGATTTATCGGGGAAATCACATTTTCGGTTGTATTGTTGCAGTTAAATCTATTGCCTGTTGTATCGAATCTAACATACAATTTGGTTCCGAATGGTACTCGGTAGGAAAGTTGGAATGAATTATGGAATATAATGATAAATCTTTGACACTAGTACTAGATCTTTGACAAAATGACTAGTACTATTCAATGAAAAGTACTAGTCATTTTCATTACTAGTCTCGAAAGTGACCTTTAGCGGTGAGAGATTGCATTTACGTGCGAGGCGAAGCCGAGCATGGAAAAGGCTATCGAGCTCCGCAATAGCACTTTTGAGATGAGTATTGAACATTATTTTTCATTACGATATCGAAAAACCTTTAAACAACATGCATATTTTTGTTTATTCAACTTAGTATCAAGAAAAAAAAACGCTGAGTTTCCATGCTTATGTCGAGGTACAGTAATGCAACAGCTGATCGGTCTGCACCACAAAATCCCATAACGGTTACTTTCCGTCCACCACATATGCACAGAAAGTTAACGTTATGTAATTTTGCCGAGCAGTAGTGGGAATAACCTATTTTCTTAGCTCATTTTACGTGGGTACTTTCGTGTATAGGGCGATGAAAAAAAAATTATAAGTGGGGAGGGAGGTTTGCTAGCCCCCCATACAATCCAGTATAGGGCCACATTTACTTTTTCACTCACATTTTTGTCAAATTTTACCTGTAATTTTTTTGAATACGTCCTCATTTAGAATCAGGAGTGTTATGACTGGGAGACAAGTGACGCGTCTCTGTGTGCACCCTATTGTTTATAAACAAAAAATTCCGTCACGTCAACACAGCGGCGGCTGACCAGAGCCACTGAATCGTTCATTCATACATTGTTCTACTTTGAACATTGCCTAGGTAATTGGCGCACGTGGGAAAACATTTCTTTTACTGCTATGATCTTCGGTAGTGGTCCTTTCCGAATTATATCTAAAACCTTTTACACCATTAAAAGTATTGTACAGGTATTGCATATGTAAAGGGATTAGCTATTTCAAAAGTGGTCCTTCCCAAAGTATAGTTAAAAACTTCTACACCATTTAACATTGAATAAGCATTGCCACTTCCTTGGAGAAAGCCCCCAGATTGATGGCTCAAAACCCCATTTTTGACACCCCCCAGGATGCCTCTTCAAAACTGTATAGCTTTTATATGTGCACCTTATGACGTAATTTTTGACCTCCCAGCTCCCGATCTATCACGATAAGAATTCAACATACAGCATTAATATAATAATATAATTTGTCAATAATATAGTTTTGCTTTCCCATTCATTATTCTACTCACTTCTTTAGACATGTCAAATGTACTTCCATGAAACAGAAAAATGTTTTTAGAAAGTCACATATTACGTAGGTCTGCTGCGACAGGGGTATTCTATTCCTGCCTAAAGGGCAGTCTATACTTATAATGCGACCATATCCAGCGCCCCTCCGACAAAGCCCCCAAGGGTGTCACTGCCCTGGGTAGGCTCATGCCCAATATTGGCGGTCCTCCCTCTTGCAAGTGCCGTTTGCTTGTGTCGGCTTCCAGTCGATCTTGATATGAGGTGGAGAGGAATGCGCTCTCAGGCATGTGTAGGTAAAGCTTCTTCTAATGAAAAAAATACCTTTATACTAGACAAAAATACGTTTAGTAAGATTGCGGTAATTGATAAATGTGTTTATTATTATGGTTTTATCAAGCAAAAACAAACTCAGTGAACCGTATGTGGTTATTATTAAAATTTGACTTTAAATTCAAGATTGTCAATTTTTTCTATCTGGAGCCAGTCAGTGAAGGTGCCGCCGGCCCCCCTTAGATCCGACACTGAGCGGAAGTGATTGCGTGGAGGGCCAAGGTCAATCAAGATAATAAATACCAGCTAAAAAACGCGGGAACATCTAGCATCCAAAAAATCGCGAATTCGTTTATAATATAAGCCAGGCTCTTGAAAGGTCGTAAACGTATTCGCGTGTCAAGCATTAAAAAAATCGCTAATGCGGTTTCAGTATGAGCCAGGCACTGGAAAGGTGGTTATTATGTATGGGTATAACATTTATACTCAGGCACTCAAAGGGTCGCGTGAATCTATGATCGTATAAGCGTTCCAAGGCCAGAAGTCGCCAGGCACTCAAAAGGTCTTATACATGTCTATATATATATATATATATATATATATATTTATGAAAGTGAACGAATGGTGTTTTTGGCATCTGAGGACCTCAAAAAGAAAAGTTATGATGGTTTTAGGCTTAGGTCTTACCATGAGACCTACGGTAACAGCTTCTTCCCTATAGGGGAAATTCGCTAAAACAGCAACTTATAAGGCTAATGTTAATGTTTTTGAAATTTTAAATTGAATCTTCTACGTTTCTAAAAGACTAATATAAATTTCAATGGGATTCTGCACATCTACAGGAAAATACAATTATCGTTGTGCTTAGATTTTTGCTACGTTGCACACAGGCTGAGAAAAAAGGAGTACAAAAACCTTAGGGAAAAAATGCTTGTCTATTAATATAAAGATAAAACTAACCATATGATTGAATTTAATTTTTTCATGAGATTAAATTAGTTCTTTGATTGAGTGTTTTGAGTTCATTGGTTATATGTTTGTTGACATTTATATTCTATAACAAGATTAAAGTTATTAAAAATTAAAAGACTAAGAATTATATAAAATACAAAAGTGTATGTAGTACTAATGAAAACCAATATGGTCTCTTTGTTAATTTTCCTCATGTTCAAAGCTCATGAATGATTAAATATGCGTTTTTAGTATATTATTTACTTAACGTATTCATATGATACTTCCTTCAAACAAGTTGAATGTTCATATATACAAAATAAATCCTATGGAAATTCACTGAGTACGCAGGTCTACTGCGACGGTGGTATTTTAAGTTTATTTATTTTGCAATCTATTCAATACAATAAGGGAACGTTAAGTGAAAAAGCTGATCTCTTAAATCATATGCATCTTGTTTGCAAACACACGGGAGAGAACATTGTTCATACGTTTTTCAACTTAATAAGGCATTGTGAAGTTTCGTTTTTCAATGTAAATTTTCACATTATGCGTCCAATAATCGTCACCATAACAGTTCTAATATTAAGTGAAAACTGTATACATGTCGCATCTAAAAAAGAATGGGATTACCTCGGAATAGACGAAGAACCAAAGTTCAATGATGTGACCTGTAAGAAGGACAGAGACTGCGTCCGCACGGGATCTACCGAGTGTACAATGTGTGCCAGTGTCAAGAGCACCAGTCGTGAGCGGTGCTTCGCCACGTTTCTCGATGGTATATGGTTTAAGAAGGACCAGTGTGGTGTCCCATCCAAAACCGGCGAATGTATCATTAACTGTAATCACGGTAACTGTTGGCTTAGCACAGCTAGTAGTGGCTCATACCTACTAACCTGTATATGTGATGATAATTATGGCTTCAGATACTGCGACCATCGTAAAAAATCCGGTTTGTATTTTTATATGTAATGTTTTTACCGTCTTATGCCTCGTCAGGAAATTGGTGAAGCTTTGGTGTTTAAAAAAGAGGTCCAACCTGAGCTTTTGGGTTAGTTGGACAATGAATGACATAATTCAACAGCATTCCATCAAATTGACAATTGGATATAATTTATTCTCCCTCAACTTTAAAAAAACCGAGTTCAAACAGCTTTTGACAGAGAACATCCAATCTTCATCATGTTCCTCACTATGTATACGGTTATTTGTTGATAAATGATCACTCTTCACATTTCCCTGAGTATTCTGTCAATGATCAATGTTGCTACTGTCTGTGTAGGTACCTTCTGAGTATATAATGACAACCTTTAAACGCTTCAGGAAAAATATAGCGAATAAGGTCCTCACCTATAATTTCTTTGCCATTTTAATATGATGTTCCCTCGATGTACAAGTAGAAAATATTAACTTTTGCCCACCTGCTATGTTTAGACACTTTTATCTCCTTGAAATGAAAAAGTAAAAAATAATACTTACTTTTTAGTCTCCAGTGTTAGTAAAGTGATCAAATATATATCCTGCCAGGAGACAAAGTAAACCCATCAGAGTATTATTGATTTTAATAACTAATTTTCGGAGCCAACATTTTTAAGAGGGTGACAATGTTGTACTTAACTCACTCAACACCCAAACCACAAATGTTTGTTTAGTGAGTAGAGTGCAACATTGTCTCTCTAGTGAAATTGTTGGCACCCGAGACTTGTTGAGGGCGGCAATCCTCCCGAGGGAGGTATTGTCCTTCTGTTCCAGAAATACACAAAAAAGTTTGATCCACCTGCTATAACAAATAAATATCCAATCAATAAACATCCATTTATCATCCATAAATGTTAACCATCGAAGTAAATATATTTACATCGATGATTTTAACAAACCGAATTAATTTTGTTTTGTTCTGCCATTAGCGCCTGGGATTCGGCTATCAGCAACCATTTGTATGCACCGGCGATCGGCTTATTGTTTCAGCATTCTATTTCAGTGATCAGTTGGTTGACGCACAGTCAAAGAAAAAATACCCCCGTTGCAGCAGACCTGCATACTCAGCGAATTTCAAATGCAAAAGAACACATTTCAATCCAATATTGTTGGGGGGAGATTTAACATGTTTTTGTAAGCTCCATAAGAATAACATGGAGAATGAGTATGCAGGTTTGCTGCAACAGGTCCTTTAAAACTGGGTGGTTTTAATCCAAAATTTCGTAGATCTGAACTAGGAGAAACCATATACCAACTTTTATCAAGACATGTCAAAAAATAAGGAAGATAAAGAATTTTTTATTTCCCATAAGGATAACATGGGGAATGAGTATGCAGGTTAGCTGCCATAAAAATGTAAATTTCGGGATTTTAGATTAAAATACATTAGATCTTAACTAGATGAAGCCATAAACCAAGTTTTATTAAGATATGTTGAGAAATAAGCGAGATATAGAATTTTATTTATTTCCCATAAGGTTAACATTGGGACAACGTACTGTGTTTACCACTTACAATATCTCGGTAACCAATGGACATAGAGCTATGATTCAAAATACTAAACTATTTGTTTTTTCGAGCTGAATCCAATGGTGCTAACTGAAATTGGATTATTTTTATTTTTATATGTGAAAACCCCAAAAAACCCATTTTTGGGGGGTTTATCCCCCTTTACCCCCCCTTCCAGTGGTCCGATCGGGCTGGTTTTCGAACTCATCCGAATAATTACTACTTTACACGCCTATGCCAAATTTCATTCCGATCGGACCATTTTTGCGAGCTCTGTCGTGCTTACAGACACACACACATAGGCTATATATATATATATATATATATATATATATATATATATATACAAATTTGAATGAATGGTGTTTTTGGTATCTGGGGGCACCAAAACGAAAAGTTATGATGGTCCCGCGCTTAGGTCTTACCATGAGACCTACGGTAATAGCCTCTTCCCTATAATAGGGGAAATTCGCTAATATAGTCCCGACACTTGCCATATGTTCTAATGCATTATGTTGTCCGCAGGGCGACACTAGCGTTCCAAGCAGCATGCAAGCACAGTTACCAAAAAAAAAAAACTGTATACCATCACAGTCCAAAAAAATTATTTTTTATTTGACTGTGATACAATCTAATTGTAATTTTACTTATGTGTCAGCCACCAGGATCGCACTGGGAGGGCTTTTTTCATTTGAGTAACCAGTCTGTATATTGTTGTTAGACAGTATATAGTGAAACAACATGTGATTTGCTTATGGACATAGTGATTGTGCTTGCGTGCCACCAAGGTTGGGGATACTTTTTGTGACCAACTGTGGGGACTGTATTTTTTCTTAGACTGTGGTTGACATGAATGTTATTTTAATAAGATCATTCCTGCCCCTGTAATCAGCTATTAGCGCCTGTATTCCGGTGAGCCTCAACATATTTGCTCAATACATTGTTTAATTTTGGCCTGCTTATGTGAAAGGGCCTTTCGAGGCAGCCGAATCGGCGTTCGGATCTGGGCTCAGACCGCACTGCGGAAGAGGCCAAAAGGTCTCGATGTACTGGCGGCTTTGTCGCGCGGCTAATGCTCAGATTCGTCTTTTGATTGGATACAAGGATACGTAATTGTTTTTTAGCCAATCAGAATAATTCGTAGCTTAGCAGTTGTTGCATGACCCTAAGTGCGGTAGCCACGTTACTCAGGAGTGAAGGGAGAATTTTAGGCTATGAATGAGATATTATTGTAGATTCAATCATGAAAACTAACTTTATTGGCACGATTACACTATAGTACAGTAAAAATAAGAGAAAAAATCCATAAACCCAAAAAAAATTAGCACAAGCAAGGAATTTGGCACAGATGTTGGGTATATCTTACTTTTGAACATACTAAAAGTCCCCTAAAATTGGAGCTGTGTTACGGCCGCCATCTTGGAAAATGGCGGCAAATTTTTGTATTTTTGCCTTTAGCTCCTTTATTATTGGAGATACAGAAAAATGTTTCAAATAAAAACTGTAGCCCATTAAAAAATACACATTTTTGGTTTTATCATTTTTCTCTAAACCCAATGGTTTTTGAGTTATTTGCGATTAAGTATAATTAAATCGTGGCTTTTCCCATTTTACAAAAATTTCAGAAAAAGTCACTCAACTGCGCGTTTTGTCAATGTTTTTGTTCAGCCTATCGACTTTATATCGCTACCCATTGTTGTTGGGTGATTGGTTCTGAATTTTGACTCAGTTCTCATTTTTGACCGCCATCTTGGATCCGCCAAATTGGATATAAATTATTTTTCTCAAAACTGAAGATGGTGTTGTGATACGTCATTAAAGACCAGATTTTTGGCCTAAACTCAATTCTGAAATCCGTTTTTCAAAATTTAGATTCGCTAAAAAGATATGCTGAAATAAAAATTCAGCCCTATACATTTATTATGGATATTCCGTAATATGAATATTATATTTTGATTATTTATCTTATATCTCCGGTTCTAAATAAGATATGCTGCAGGTTTTGGACTTAATATACTCAGTGATTTAATGGCTTTTGAGGGAGCTATTGATCGAAACTTGCAGGGTATCTTATTTAGAACCGGAGATTTAAGATAAATAATCCAAAATAATATTCTAAGTACGAAATATCCATAAGAAATTTATATGGCTAATTTGTATTTGAGCATATCTTTTTAGCGAATCAAAATTTTAAAAAACGGATTTCAGCATTGAGTTTAGGGCAAAAATCTAGTCTATAATGATGTATCACAACACTATCTTTACTTTTGAGAAAAATAATTTATATCCAATATGGCGGATCCAAGATGGCGGCCAAAAATGAGAACCCTGTCAAAATTAAGAACCAATCACCCAACAATAATGGATAGCGGTTCAAAGTCAATAGCCTGAAAAAAACATTGATAAAAACTGCAGTTGAGTGACTTTTATCTGAAATTTTTGTATAATGGGAAAAGCCACGATTTAATTATACTTAATCGCAAATAACTAAAAAACCCGTTGGGTTTAGAGAAAAAATGATGGAATCAAAAATGTGTATTTTTTAATGGGCTACCATTTTTATTCGAAACTTTTTTCTGTATCTCCAATAATAAAGGAGCTAAAGGCAAAAATACAGAAATTTGCCGCCATTTTCCAAGATGGCGGCCGTAGCACAGCTCCAATTTCAGGGGACTTTTAGTATGTTCAAAAGGAAGATATACCCAACATCTGTACCGAATTCCTTGCTTGTGCTAATTTTTTTGGGTCAAAACTTATTTTTACTGTACTACTAGGTTCGTTGCCAGCCCTTTAGATCAGCTGTTTAACGGGAAATGCTTATATTAGTGTGAAAACATTATTCGCCGCAGACATAGATCATCTGACCGCCAGCGCTGGCAACCAGCCTAGTGTAAACGGCCCTTTAGCCAGGATCTAAATAAAAGCACAGTAATCTAAAACCCACAATACATTAATCATACAGACACAAAAAGTAATATTTTTTATTTTTTGTTTATTAATTTTTAGGTGAAGATTTAATACAAATGTTGCAATGGAGAAGAAGTAATGTCTATGCCAAGCCTGGAGAAGTAAAAAGATTTGACCATAAATTATGTGGTAGTATTGTAAAAACAAAAATGCGCAGGATGTACAGAACTGGTCTGGACTATTTCGTAAACTTGGGTAAAGACGGCGCGACGACAAAATCCGCAGTAGCTCCTCACACATACAAACTCAAAAAACAGGGTAAAGTATACGGTTAAAGAATAACATGTAGAAATAGAACTATATTTATGCTGTATGAATATATTTTGAATATTTTTAATGCAAGAATCATTACATCTTAGGAATGTATGTATTTTATTTTCTCCCCCTGTACATAGTATAAGGAGAAAGTATTGTTTTCTTCAAAACTTTCGAATTTGAGCTCTTATTGGATATATTCGTTCTAGTGCTACCTGAATAAAAAAGTGGTTTTTGGTGTGATATGTACCTTTCCGTGTGTATGTGAAGACCTTTAGTATGTAGGTATAAAAACCATGATTATTCCAAGCGTTTTTTATTTTTTATTTTTAGGGTTTTCACCCCATAAAAATCCATAAATATACAAAAATCCGAATTTCTCGAAAACAACACTAACGATAAAAAATGTCATGGTTTTTAGTGCATGAATTATTATGAAAAACAAAATAACTCCACCCGCATGTCTGTTAAAGGTCAAGTTGAGAAGTTAAGGGAATTTAATGTTAAAAATTAAAATTTTTCAAATTTACATCTATCTATCTACTCTTACAATAATTCAGTTTAGTCCAACCTTCAGACTACTAAATCTCCACTTCTACCGGGCCGATTTTATTAATTAATGGGTCATTGGAAAGCTCTCTCCCTGTAGATTGTCAAATAATTATGAAAATTTGTTTATGTTCAGATTGATGGTGAAAAAATAAAAAACACATGTTTTCCATAAGAAATACATTGAAAACAGATTTTTCACATTTTAGCGAATTTCCCCCTATAGGGAAGTAGCTATTCGTAGGCGGCATGGTAAGACTTAAGCACGGGACCACCGTAACTTTTCATTTTGATGCGTCCAGACCCCAAAAACACCGTTCCTTCATTTTCATATATATATAAATATAAATATATATATATTTTTACACTAACAGCCTTGATGCCTTTGATTAATTATTCAGAATTATTACTTACGTAATATAGCCTGTAGACATCAAAAATTTTTTATTTTATTTTCCGCCAACATGTTTCAAGGATATAACTCCTCATCTTTAGGGCGATTTATACTTAATGTGGGCCATGTGAATTAAGTATAAATCGCCCTGAAGATGAGGAGTTATATCCTTGAAACATGTTGGCGGAAAATAAAATAAAAATTTTTTGATGTCTACAGGCTATATTACGTAAGTAATAATTCTGAATAATATATATATATATATATATATATATATATATATATATATATATATATATATATATACCCCTGTCCGTACGCGCGATAACTTTTATAAAAAAAGGTCCGATCGCGATGAAATTTGGTACATACGTCTAGAGTGACATTTATTACTTCGAGTTCGAAAATCAGCGCGATAAGTTAACTCTAGGTAGGGTTTTTTGACAAAATGAAATTTA
>JAQJVK010000385.1:0-67960 GCA_035578135.1 Flexamia atlantica
TTATTTTTGTGACGATATGTATTTTGTAACGTCATTTATTTTTTTGACGTTATGTATTTTGTGACGTCATTTTTTGTGACGTTATGTATTTTATGACGTTATGTATTTTGTGACGTCATTTATTTTTGTGACGTTATGTATTTTGTGACGTCATTTATTTTTGTGACGTTATGTATTTTGTGACGTCATTAAATTTTGTGACGTTATGTATTTTGTGACGTCATTTATTTTTGTGACTTTATTTATTTTGTGACGTCATTTATTTTTGTGACGTTATGTATTTTGTGACGTTATTTATTTTTGTGACGCTATGTATTTTGTGACGTACTTAATTTTTGTGACGTCATTTATTTTTGTGACGTTATATATTTTGTGACGTTATGCATTTTGTGCCGTACTTAATTTTTGTGACGTCATTTAATTTTTGTGACTTTATTTATTTTGTGACGTCATTTAATTTTGTGTCGTTAAATATTTTGTGACGTCATTTATTTTCTTGACGTTATGTATTTTGTGACGTAATTAATTTTTGTGACGTCATTTATTTTTGTGACGTTATGTATTTTTTGACGTCATTTATTTTTGTGACGTTATGTATTTTGTGACGTCATTTTTTTGTGACGTCATGTATTTTTTGTGACGATATGTATTTTGTGACGTCATTTATTTTTGTAACGTTATATATTTTGTGACGTCATTTATTTTTGTGACGTTATGTATTTTGTGACGTCATTTATTATTTTGACGTCATTTATTTTTGTGACGTTATGTATTTTGTGACGTCATTTATTTTTGTGACGTTTTATATTTTTTTGACGTCATTTATTTTTTTGACGTTTTGTATTTTGTGACGTCATTTATTTTTGTGACGTTATGTACTTTGTGACGTCTTTTATTTTTGTGCCGCTATGTATTTTGTGACGTTATGTATTTTGTGACGTTATTTATTTTCGTGACGTAATAAATTTTTGTGACGTCATTTATTTTTGTGACGTTATGTATTTTATTGACGTCATTTATTTTTGTGACGTTATGTATTTTGTGACATCATTTATTTTGTGACGTTATGCATTTTGTGACGTCATTTATTTTTGTGACTTTATTTATTTTGTGACGTCATTTATTTTTGTGACGTTATGTATTTTGTGACGTTATGTATTTTGTGACGTTATTTATTTTTGTGACGTTATGTATTTTGTGACTTAATTAATTTTTGTGACGTCATTTATTTTTGGAACGTTATATATTTTGTGACGTTATGTATTTTGTGACGTAATTAATTTTGTGACGTCATTTATTTTTGTGACGTTATGTATTTTGTGACGTCATTTATTTTTGTGACGTTATGTATTTTGTGACGTCATTTGTTTTTGTGACCTTATGTATTTTGTGACGTCATTTATTTTTGTGACGTTATGTATTTTGTGACGTCATTTATTTTTGTGACGTTATGTATTTTGTGACGTCATTTATTTTTGTGACGTTATGTATTTTATGAAATATGTATTTTGTGACGTCATTTAATTTTTTGTCGTTAAATATTTTGTGACGTCATTTATTTTTGTAACGTTATGTATTTCGTGACGTCATTTATTTTTGTGACGTTATGCATTTTGTGACGTCATTTATTTTTGTGACTTTATTTATTTTGTGACGTCATTTATTTTTGTGACGTTATGTATTTTGTGACGTTATGTATTTTGTGACGTTATTTATTTTTGTGACGTTATGTAATTTGTGACGTTATGTATTTTGTGACGTTATTTATTTTTGTGACGTTATGTATTTTGTGACCTAATTAATTTTTGTGACGTCATTTATTTTTGTGACGTTATATATTTTGTGACGTTATGTATTTTGTGACGTAATTAATTTTTGTGACGTCATTTATTTTTGTGACGTTATGTATTTTGTGACGTCATTTATTTTTGTGACGTTATGTATTTTGTGACGTCATTTATTTTTGTGAGGTTATGTATTTTTTGACGTAATTAATTTTTGTGACGTTATGTATTTTGTGACGTAATTAATTTTTGTGACGTCATTAATTTTGTGACGTTATGTATTTTGTGACTTCATTTATTTTTGTGACGTTATGTATTTTGTGACGTCATTTATTATTGTGACGTCATTTATATTTGTGACGTTATGTATTTTGTGACGTCATTTATTTTTGTGACGTTATGTATTTTGTGACGTCATTTATTTTTGTGACTTTATTTATTTTGTGACGTCATTTATTTTTGTGACGTTATGTATTTTGTGACGTTATGTATTTTGTGACGTTATTTATTTTTGTGACGTTATGTATTTTGTGACCTAATTAATTTTTGTGACGTCATTTATTTTTGTGACGTTATATATTTTGTGACGTTATGTATTTTGTGACGTAATTAATTTTTGTGACGTCATTTATTTTTGTGACGTTATGTATTTTGTGACGTCATTTATTTTTGTGACGTTATGTATTTTGTGACGTCATTTATTATTGTGACGTCATTTATATTTGTGACGTTATGTATTTTGTGACGTCATTTATTTTTGTGACGTTATGTATTTTGTGACGTCATTTATTTTTGTGACGTTATGTATTTTATGAAATATGTATTTTGTGACGTCATTTAATTTTGTGTCGTTAAATATTTTGTGACGTCATTTATTTTTGTAACGTTATGTATTTTGTGACGTCATTTATTTTTGTGACGTTATATATTTTTTGACGTCATTTATTTTTGTGACGTTATGTATTTTGTGACGTCATTTTTGTTGTGACGTTATGTATTTTGTGACGTCATTTATTTTTGTGACGTTATGTATTTTGTGACGTTATTTATTTTTGTAACGTTATGTATTTTGTGACGTCATTTATTTTTGTGACGTTATGTATTTTGTGACGTCATTTATTATTGTGACGTCATTTATTTTTGTGACGTTATGTATTTTGTGACGTCATTTATTTTTGTGACGTTATGTAATTTGTGACGTCATTTATGTTTGTGACGTTATGTATTATGTGACGTCATTTATTTTGGTGACGTTATGTATTTTGTGACGTCATTTATTTTTGTGACGTTATGTATTTTGTGACGTCATTTATTTTTGTGACGTAATGTATTTTGTGACGTTACGTATTTTGTGACGTCATTTATTTTTGTGACGTTATGTATTTTGTGAAGTAATTAATTTTTGTGACGTCATTTATTTTTATGACGATATGTATTTTGTGACGTCATTTATTTTTGTGACGTTATGTATTTTGTGACGTCATTTATTTTTGTGACGTTATGTATTTTGTGACGTCATTTATTTTTGTGAGGTTATGTATTTTTTGACGTTATTAATTTTTGTGACGTTATGTATTTTGTGACGTCATTTATTTTTGTGACTTTATTTATTTTGTGACGTCATTTATTTTTGTGACGTTATGTATTTTGTGACGTGATGTATTTTGTGACGTTATTTATTTTTGTGACGTTATGTATTTTGTGACGTAATTAATTTTTGTGACGTCATTTATTTTTGTGACGTTATTTATTTTGTATCGTCATTTATTTTTGTGACGTTATGTATTTTGTGACGTCATTTGTTTTTTTGACGTTATGTATTTTGTGACGTCATTTATTTTTGTGACGTTATGTATTTTGTGACGTCATTTATTTTTGTGAAGCTATGTATTTTGTGATGTCATTTATTTTTGTGACGTTATGTTTTTTGTAACGTCATTTATTTTTGTGACGTTATGTATTTTGTGACGTCATTTATTTTTGTGACGTTATGTATTTTGAGACGTCATTTTGTGTGACGTTATGTATTTTGTGACGTCATTTATTTTTGTGACGTTATGTATTTTGTGACGTCATTTATTTTTGTAACGTTATGTATTTTGTGTCGTCATTTATTATTGTGACGTCATTTATTTTTGTGACGTTATGTATTTTTTGACGTCATTTATTTTTGTGACGTTACGTATTTTGTGACGTCATTTATTTTTTTGACGTTATTTTGTTTGTGACGTCATTAATTTTTGGACGTTTTGTATTTTGTGACGTCATTTATTTTTGTGACGTTATGTATTTTGTGACGTTATGTATTTTGTTACGTTATTTATTTTTGTGACGTCATTTATTTTTGTGACGTTATGTATTTTGTGACATCATTTATTTTTGTGAGGTTATGTATTTTTTGACGTCATTTATTTTTTTGACGGTATGTATTTTGTGACGTCATTTATTTTTGTGACATTATGTATTTTGTGACGTCATTTTTTTGTGACGTTATTTATTTTGTGACGTCATTTATTTTTGTGACGTTATGTATTTTGTGACGTCATTTATTTTTGTGACGTTATGTATTTTTTAACGTCATTTATTTTTTTGACGTAATGTATTTTGTGACGTCATTTATTTTTGTGAGGTTATATATTTTTTGACGTTATTAATTTTTGTGACGTTATGTATTTTGTGACGTAATTAATTTTTGTGACGTCATTAATTTTTGTGACGTTATGTATATTGTGACGTCATTTATTTTTGTGACGTTATGTATTTTGTGACGTCATTTATTTTTGTGACTTTATTTATTTTGTGACGTCATTTATTTTTGTGACGTTATGTATTTTGTGACGTGATGTATTTTGTGACGTTATTTATTTTTGTGACGTTATGTATTTTGTGACGTAATTAATTTTTGTGACGTCATTTATTTTTGTGACGTTATGTATTTTGTATCGTCATTTATTTTTGTGACGTTATGTATTTTGTGACGTCATTTGTTTTTGTGACGTTATGTATTTTGTGACATCATTTATTTTTGTGACGTTATGTATTTTCTGACGTCATTTATTTTTGTGAAGCTATGTATTTTGTGATGTCATTTATTTTTGTGACGTTATGTTTTTTGTAACGTCATTTATTTTTGTGACGTTATGTATTTTGTGACGTCATTTATTTTTGTGACGTTATGTATTTTGAGACGTCATTTTTTGTGACGTTATGTATTTTGTGACGTCATTTATTTTTGTGACGTTATGTATTTTGTGACGTCATTTATTTTTGTAACGTTATGTATTTTGTGACGTCATTTATTATTGTGACGTCATTTATTTTTGTGACGTTATGTATTTTTTGACGTCATTTATTTTTGTGACGTTACGTATTTTGTGACGTCATTTTTTTTGACGTTATTTTTTTTGTGACGTCATTTATTTTTGTGACGTTTTGTATTTTGTGACGTCATTTATTTTTGTGACGTTATGTATTTTGTGACGTTATGTATTTTGTGACGTTATTTATTTTTGTGACGTCATTTATTTTTATGACGTTATGTATTTTGTGACATCATTTATTTTTGTGAGGTTATGTATTTTTGACGTCATTTATTTTTCTGACGTTATGTATTTTGTGACGTCATTTATTTTTATGACGTTATGTATTTTGTGACGTCATTAATTTTTGTGACGTTATGTATTTTGTGACGTCATTTATTTTTGTGACGTTATGTATTTTGTGACGTTATGTATTTTGTGACGTTATTTATTTTTGTGACGCTATGTATTTTGTGACGTACTTAATTTTTGTGACGTCATTTATTTTTGTGACGTTATATATTTTGTGACGTTATGCATTTTGTGACGTAATTAATGTTTGTGACGTCATTTATTTTTGTGACTTTATTTATTTTGTGACGTCATTTAATTTTGTGTCGTTAAATATTTTGTGACGTCATTTATTTTTGTGACGTTATGTATTTTGTGACGTATTTAATTTTGTGACGTTATGTATTTTGTGACGTCATTTATTTTTGTGACGTTATGTATTTTGTGACGTCATTTATTTTTGTGACTTTATTTATTTTGTAACGTCATTTATTTTTGTGACGTTATGTATTTTGTGACATTATGTATTTTGTGACGTTATTTATTTTTGTGACGTTATGTATTTTGTGACGTCATTTATTTTTTTGACGTTATGTATTTTGTGACGTCATTTGTTTTTGTGACGTTTTGTATTTTGTGACGTCATTTATTTTTGTGACGTTATGTATTTTGTGACGTCATTTATTTTTGTGACGTTATGTTTTTTGTAACGTCATTTATTTTTTGACGTTATGTATTTTGTGACGTCATTTATTTTTGTGACGTTATGTATTTTGTGACGTCATTTTTTGTGACGTTATGTATTTTGTGACGTCATTTATTTTTGTGACGTTATGTATTTTGTGACGTCATTTATTTTTGTAACGTTATGTATTTTGTGACGTCATTTATTTTTGTGACGTTATGTATTTTGTGACGTCATTTATTATTGTGACGTCATTTATTATTGTGACGTCATTTATTTTTGTGACGTTATGTATTTTGTGACGTCATTTATTTTTGTGACGTTATGTATTTTGTGAAGTCATTTATTTTTTTGACGTTATGTATTTTGTGACGTCATTTGTTTTTGTGACGTTATGTATTTTGTGACGTCATTTATTTTTGTGAAGAAATGTATTTTGTGACGTTATGTATTTTGTGACGTTATTTATTTTTGTGACGTCATTTATTTTTGTGACGTTATGTATTTTGTGAAGTCATTTATTTTTTTGACGTTATGTATTTTGTGACGTCATTTATTTTTGTGACGTTATGTATTTTGTGACATCATTTATTTTTGTGAGGTTTTGTATTTTTTGACGTCATTTATTTTTGTGACGTTATGTATTTTGTGACGTAATTAATTTTTGTGACGTCCTTTATTTTTGTGACGTTATGTATTTTGTGACGTTATTTATTTTTGTGACGTTATGTATTTTGTGACGTCATTTATTTTTGTGACGTAATGTATTTTGTGACGTTATGTATTTTGTGACGTCATTTATTTTTGTGACGTTATGTATTTTGTGAAGTAATTAATTTTTGTGACGTCATTTATTTTTATGACGTTATGTATTTTGTGACGTCATTTTTTTGACGTTATGTATTTTGTGACGTCATTTATTTTTGTGACGTTATGTATTTTGTGACGTCATTTATTTTTGTGACAATATGTATTTTGTGACGTCATTATGTTTGTAACGTCATTTATTTTTGTGACGTTATGTTATTTGTGACGTCATTTATTTTTGTGACGTTATGTATTTTGTGACGTCATTTATTTTTGTGACGTTATGTATTTTGGGTCGTCATTTATTTTTGTGACATTATGTATTTTTTGACGTCATTTTTTTTGTGACGTTATGTATTTTGTGACGTCATTTATTTTTGTGACGTTATGTATTTTGTGACGTCATTTATTTTTGTGACGATATGTATTTTGTAACGTCATTTATTTTTTTGACGTTATGTATTTTGTGACGTCATTTTTTGTGACGTTATGTA
Source organism: Flexamia atlantica (assembly GCA_035578135.1). NCBI lineage: Eukaryota > Metazoa > Arthropoda > Insecta > Hemiptera > Cicadellidae > Flexamia > Flexamia atlantica. The sequence continues at coordinate 7,361 of JAQJVK010000385.1, forward strand.
TTTTATGACGTTATGTATTTTGTGACGTCATTTATTTTTGTGACGTTATGTATTTTGTGACGTCATTTATTTTTGTGACGTTATGTATTTTGTGACGTCATTAAATTTTGTGACGTTACGTATTTTGTGACGTCATTTATTTTTGTGACTTTATTTATTTTGTGACGTCATTTATTTTTGTGACGTTATGTATTTTGTGACGTTATTTATTTTTGTGACGCTATGTATTTTGTGACGTACTTAATTTTTGTGACGTCATTTATTTTTGTGACGTTATATATTTTGTGACGTTATGCATTTTGTGACGTAATTAATTTTTGTGACGTCATTTATTTTTGTGACTTTATTTATTTTGTGACGTCATTTAATTTTGTGTCGTTAAATATTTTGTGACGTCATTTATTTTTGTGACGTTATGTATTTTGTGACGTAATTAATTTTGTGACGTCATTTATTTTTGTGACGTTATGTATTTTTTGACGTCATTTATTTTTGTGACGTTATGTATTTTGTGACGTCATTTTTTTGTGACGTCATGTATTTTTGTGACGATATGTATTTTGTGACGTCATTTATTTTTGTAACGTTATATATTTTGTGACGTCATTTATTTTTGTGACGTTATGTATTTTGTGACGTCATTTATTATTTTGACGTCATTTATTTTTGTGACGTTATGCATTTTGTGACGTCATTTATTTTTGTGACTTTATTTATTTTGTGACGTCATTTATTTTTGTGACGTTATGTATTTTGTGACGTTATGTATTTTGTGACGTCATTTATTTTTGTGACGTTATGTATTTTGACATCATTTATTTTTGTGACGTTATGCATTTTGTGACGTCATTTATTTTTGTGACTTTATTTATTTTGTGACGTCATTTATTTTTGTGACGTTATGTATTTTGTGACGTTATGTATTTTGTGACGTTATTTATTTTTGTGACGTTATGTATTTTGTGACTTAATTAATTTTTGTGACGTCATTTATTTTTGGAACGTTATATATTTTGTGACGTTATGTATTTTGTGACGTAATTAATTTTTGTGACGTCATTTATTTTTGTGACGTTATGTATTTTGTGACGTCATTTATTTTTGTGACGTTATGTATTTTGTGACGTCATTTGTTTTTGTGACATTATGTATTTTGTGACGTCATTTATTTTTGTGACGTTATGTATTTTGTGACGTCATTTATTTTTGTGACGTTATGTATTTTGTGACGTCATTTATTTTTGTGACGTTATGTATTTTATGAAATATGTATTTTGTGACGTCATTTAATTTTTTGTCGTTAAATATTTTGTGACGTCATTTATTTTTGTAACGTTATGTATTTCGTGACGTCATTTATTTTTGTGACGTTATGCATTTTGTGACGTCATTTATTTTTGTGACTTTATTTATTTTGTGACGTCATTTATTTTTGTGACGTTATGTATTTTGTGACGTTATGTATTTTGTGACGTTATTTATTTTTGTGACGTTATGTAATTTGTGACGTTATGTATTTTGTGACGTTATTTATTTTTGTGACGTTATGTATTTTGTGACCTAATTAATTTTTGTGACGTCATTTATTTTTGTGACGTTATATATTTTGTGACGTTATGTATTTTGTGACGTAATTAATTTTTGTGACGTCATTTATTTTTGTGACGTTATGTATTTTGTGACGTCATTTATTTTTGTGACGTTATGTATTTTGTGACGTCATTTATTTTTGTGAGGTTATGTATTTTTTGACGTAATTAATTTTTGTGACGTTATGTATTTTGTGACGTAATTAATTTTTGTGACGTCATTAATTTTGTGACGTTATGTATTTTGTGACTTCATTTATTTTTGTGACGTTATGTATTTTGTGACGTCATTTATTATTGTGACGTCATTTATATTTGTGACGTTATGTATTTTGTGACGTCATTTATTTTTGTGACGTTATGTATTTTGTGACGTCATTTATTTTTGTGACGTTATGTATTTTTTGAAATATGTATTTTGTGACGTCATTTAATTTTGTGTCGTTAAATATTTTGTGACGTCATTTATTTTTGTGACGTTATGTATTTTGTGACGTCATTTATTTTTGTGACGTTATGTATTTTGTGACGTCATTTATTTTTGTGACGTTATGTATTTTGTGACGTCATTTATGTTTGTGACGTTATGTATTATGTGACGTCATTTATTTTGGTGACGTTATTTTTTTTTTGACGTCATTTATTTTTGTGACGTTATGTATTTTGTGACGTCATTTATTTTTTTGACGTAATGTATTTTGTGACGTTACGTATTTTGTGACGTCATTTATTTTTGTGACGTTATGTATTTTGTGAAGTAATTAATTTTTGTGACGTCATTTATTTTTATGACGATATGTATTTTGTGACGTCATTTATTTTTGTGACGTTATGTATTTTGTGACGTCATTTATTTTTGTGACGTTATGTATTTTGTGACGTCATTTATTTTTGTGAGGTTATGTATTTTTTGACGTTATTAATTTTTGTGACGTTATGTATTTTGTGACGTCATTTATTTTTGTGACTTTATTTATTTTGTGACGTCATTTATTTTTGTGACGTTATGTATTTTGTGACGTGATGTATTTTGTGACGTTATTTATTTTTGTGACGTTATGTATTTTGTGACGTAATTAATTTTTGTGACGTCATTTATTTTTGTGACGTTATTTATTTTGTATCGTCATTTATTTTTGTGACGTTATGTATTTTGTGACGTCATTTGTTTTTTTGACGTTATGTATTTTGTGACGTCATTTATTTTTGTGACGTTATGTATTTTGTGACGTCATTTATTTTTGTGAAGCTATGTATTTTGTGATGTCATTTATTTTTGTGACGTTATGTTTTTTGTAACGTCATTTATTTTTGTGACGTTATGTATTTTGTGACGTCATTTATTTTTGTGACGTTATGTATTTTGAGACGTCATTTTGTGTGACGTTATGTATTTTGTGACGTCATTTATTTTTGTGACGTTATGTATTTTGTGACGTCATTTATTTTTGTAACGTTATGTATTTTGTGACGTCATTTATTATTGTGACGTCATTTATTTTTGTGACGTTATGTATTTTTTGACGTCATTTATTTTTGTGACGTTACGTATTTTGTGACGTCATTTATTTTTTTGACGTTATTTTTTTGTGACGTCATTTATTTTTGTGACGTTTTGTATTTTGTGACGTCATTTATTTTTGTGACGTTATGTATTTTGTGACGTTATGTATTTTGTGACGTTATTTATTTTTGTGACGTCATTTATTTTTGTGACGTTATGTATTTTGTGACATCATTTATTTTTGTGAGGTTATGTATTTTTTGACGTCATTTATTTTTTTGACGGTATGTATTTTGTGACGTCATTTATTTTTGTGACATTATGTATTTTGTGACGTCATTTTTTTGTGACGTTATTTATTTTGTGACGTCATTTATTTTTGTGACGTTATGTATTTTGTGACGTCATTTATTTTTGTGACGTTATGTATTTTTTAACGTCATTTATTTTTTTGACGTAATGTATTTTGTGACGTCATTTATTTTTGTGAGGTTATATATTTTTTGACGTTATTAATTTTTGTGACGTTATGTATTTTGTGACGTAATTAATTTTTGTGACGTCATTAATTTTTGTGACGTTATGTATATTGTGACGTCATTTATTTTTGTGACGTTATGTATTTTGTGACGTCATTTATTTTTGTGACTTTATTTATTTTGTGACGTCATTTATTTTTGTGACGTTATGTATTTTGTGACGTGATGTATTTTGTGACGTTATTTATTTTTGTGACGTTATGTATTTTGTGACGTAATTAATTTTTGTGACGTCATTTATTTTTGTGACGTTATGTATTTTGTATCGTCATTTATTTTTGTGACGTTATGTATTTTGTGACGTCATTTGTTTTTGTGACGTTATGTATTTTGTGACATCATTTATTTTTGTGACGTTATGTATTTTCTGACGTCATTTATTTTTGTGAAGCTATGTATTTTGTGATGTCATTTATTTTTGTGACGTTATGTTTTTTGTAACGTCATTTATTTTTGTGACGTTATGTATTTTGTGACGTCATTTATTTTTGTGACGTTATGTATTTTGAGACGTCATTTTTTGTGACGTTATGTATTTTGTGACGTCATTTATTTTTGTGACGTTATGTATTTTGTGACGTCATTTATTTTTGTAACGTTATGTATTTTGTGACGTCATTTATTATTGTGACGTCATTTATTTTTGTGACGTTATGTATTTTTTGACGTCATTTATTTTTGTGACGTTACGTATTTTGTGACGTCATTTTTTTTTGACGTTATTTTTTTTGTGACGTCATTTATTTTTGTGACGTTTTGTATTTTGTGACGTCATTTATTTTTGTGACGTTATGTATTTTGTGACGTTATGTATTTTGTGACGTTATTTATTTTTGTTACGTCATTTATTTTTATGACGTTATGTATTTTGTGACATCATTTATTTTTGTGAGGTTATGTATTTTTTGACGTCATTTATTTTTCTGACGTTATGTATTTTGTGACGTCATTTATTTTTGTGACATTATGTATTTTGTGACGTCATTTTTTTGTGACGTTATTTATTTTGTGACGTCATTTATTTTTGTGACGTTATGTATTTTGTGACGTCATTTTTTGTGACGTTATGTATTTTGTGACGTCATTTATTTTTGTGACTTTATTTATTTTGTGACGTCATTTATTTTTATGACGTTATGTATTTTGTGACGTTATGTATTTTGTGACGCTATTTATTTTTGTGACGCTATGTATTTTGTGACGTACTTAATTTTTGTGACGTCATTTATTTTTGTGACGTTATATATTTTGTGACGTTATGCATTTTGTGACGTAATTAATTTTTGTGACGTCATTTATTTTTGTGACTTTATTTATTTTGTGACGTCATTTAATTTTGTGTCGTTAAATATTTTGTGACGTCATTTATTTTTGTGACGTTATGTATTTTGTGACGTAATTAATTTTGTGACGTCATTTATTTTTGTGACGTTATGTATTTTGTGACGTAATTAATTTTAGTGACGTCATTTATTTTTGTGACGTTATGTATTTTGTGACGTCATTTATTTTTGTGACGTTATGTATTTTGTGACGTCATTTATTTTTGTGAGGTTATGTATTTTTTGACGTAATTGATTTTTGTGACGTTATGTATTTTGTGACGTAATTAATTTTTGTGACGTCATTAATTTTTGTGACGTTATGTATATTGTGACGTCATTTATTTTTGTGACGTTATGTATTTTGTGACGTCATTTATTTTTGTGACTTTATTTATTTTGTGACGTCATTTATTTTTGTGACGTTATGTATTTTGTGACGTGATGTATTTTGTGACGTTATTTATTTTTGTGACGTTATGTATTTTGTGACGTAATTAATTTTAGTGACGTCATTTATTTTTGTGACGTTATGTATTTTGTGACGTCATTTATTTTTGTGACGTTATGTATTTTGTGACGTCATTTGTTTTTGTGACGTTATGTATTTTGTGACGTCATTTATTTTTGTGACGTTATGTATTTTGTGACGTCATTTATTTTTGTGACGCTATGTATTTTGTGATGTCATTTATTTTTGTGACGTTATGTTTTTTGTAACGTCATTTATTTTTGTGACGTTATGTATTTTGTGACGTCATTTATTTTTGTGACGTTATGTATTTTGAGACGTCATTTTTTGTGACGTTATGTATTTTGTGACGTCATTTATTTTTGTGACGTTATGTATTTTGTGACGTCATTTATTTTTGTAACGTTATGTATTTTGTGACGTCATTTATTTTTGTGACGTTATGTTTTTTTTGACGTCATTTATTTTTGTGACGTTACGTATTTTGTGACGTCATTTATTTTTTTGACGTTATTTTTTTTGTGACGTCATTTATTTTTGTGACGTTATGTATTTTGTGACGTCATTTATTTTTGTGACGTTATGTATTTTGTGACGTTATGTATTTTGTGACGTCATTTATTTTTGTGACGTCATTTATTTTTGTGACGTTATGTATTTTGTGACGTCATTTATTTTTGTGACGTTATGTATTTTGTGACGTCATTTATTTTTGTGACGTTATGTATTTTGTGACTTCATTTATTTTTGTGACGTTATGTATTTTGTGACATCATTTATTTTTGTGAGGTTATGTATTTTTTGACGTCATTTATTTTTGTGACGTTATGTATTTTGTGACGTCATTTATTTTTGTGACATTATGTATTTTGTGACGTCATTTTTTTGTGACGTTATTTATTTTGTGACGTCATTTATTTTTGTGACGTTATGTATTTTGTGACGTCATTTATTTTTGTGACGTTATGTATTTTTTAACGTCATTTATTTTTTTGACGTTATGTATTTTGTGACGTCATTTTTTGTGACGTTATGTATTTTGTGACGTCATTTATTTTTGTGACTTTATTTATTTTTGTGACGTTATGTATTTTGTGACGTCATTTATTTTTGTGACGTTATGTATTTTTTGACGTCATTTATTTTTGTGACGTTATATATTTTGTGACGTTATGCATTTTGTGACGTAATTAATTTTTGTGACGTCATTTATTTTTGTGACTTTATTTATTTTGTGACGTCATTTAATTTTGTGTCGTTAAATATTTTGTGACGTCATTTATTTTTGTGACGTTATGTATTTTGTGACGTAATTAATTTTGTGACGTCATTTATTTTTGTGACGTTATGTATTTTTGACGTCATTTATTTTTGTGACGTTATGTATTTTGTGACGTCATTTTTTTGTGACGTTATGTATTTTGGACGTCATTTATTTTTGTGACGTTATGTATTTTGTGACGTCATTTATTTTTGTAACGTTATGTATTTTGTGACGTCATTTATTTTTGTGACGTTATGTATTTTGTGACGTCATTTATTATTGTGACGTCATTTATTTTTGTGACGTTATGTATTTTGTGACGTCATTTATTTTTGTGACGTTATGTATTTTTTGACGTCATTTATTTTTGTGACGTTACGTATTTTGTGACGTCATTTATTTTTTTGACGTTATTTTTTTTGTGACGTCATTTATTTTTGTGACGTTTTGCATTTTGTGACGTCATTTATTTTTGTGACGTTATGTATTTTGTGACGTTATGTATTTTGTGACGTTATTTATTTTTGTGACGTCATTTATTTTTGTGACGTTATGTATTTTGTGACATCATTTATTTTTGTGAGGTTATGTATTTTTTGACGTCATTTATTTTTGTGACGTTATGTATTTTGTGACGTCATTTATTTTTGTGACATTATGTATTTTGTGACGTCATTTTTTTGTGACGTTATTTATTTTGTGACGTCATTTATTTTTGTGACGTTATGTATTTTGTGACGTCATTTATTTTTGTGACGTTATGTATTTTTTAACGTCATTTATTTTTTGACGTTATGTATTTTGTGACGTTATGTATTTTGTGACGTTATTTATTTTTGTGACGCTTTGTATTTTGTGACGTTATGCATTTTGTGACGTAATTAATTTTTGTGACGTCATTTATTTTTGTGACTTTATTTATTTTGTGACGTCATTTAATTTTGTGTCGTTAAATATTTTGTGACGTCATTTATTTTTGTGACGTTATGTATTTTGCGACGTAATTAATTTTGTGACGTCATTTATTTTTGTGACGTTATGTATTTTTTGACGTCATTTATTTTTGTGACGTTATGTATTTTGTGACGTCATTTTTTTGTGACGTTATGTATTTTGGACGTCATTTATGTTTGTGACGTTATGTATTTTGTGACGTCATTTATTTTTGTGACGTTATGTATTTTGTGACGTCATTTATTTTTGTTACGTAATGTATTTTGTGACGTTACGTATTTTGTGACGTCATTTATTTTTGTGACGTTATGTATTTTGTGACGTCATTTATTTTTGTGACGTTATGTATATTGTGACGTCATTTATTTTTGTGACGTTATGTATTTTGTGACGTCATTTATTTTTGTGACTTTATTTATTTTGTGACGTCATTTATTTTTGTGACGTTATGTATTTTGTGACGTGATGTATTTTGTGACGTTATTTATTTTTGTGACGTTATGTATTTTGTGACGTAATTAATTTTAGTGACGTCAATTATTTTTGTGACGTTATGTATTTTGTGACGTCATTTATTTTTGTGACGTTATGTATTTTGTGACGTCATTTGTTTTTGTGACGTAATGTATTTTGTGACGTCATTTATTTTTGTGACGTTATGTATTTTGTGACGTCATTTATTTTTGTGACGCTATGTATTTTGTGATGTCATTTATTTTTGTGACGTTATGTTTTTTGTAACGTCATTTATTTTTGTGACGTTATGTATTTTGTGACGTCATTTATTTTTGTGACGTTATGTATTTTGAGACGTCATTTTTGGTGACGTTATGTATTTTGTGACGTCATTTATTTTTGTGACGTTATGTATTTTGTGACGTCATTTATTTTTGTAACGTTATGTATTTTGTGACATCATTTATTATTGTGACGTCATTTATTTTTGTGACGTTATGTTTTTTTTTGACGTCATTTATTTTTGTGACGTTACGTATTTTGTGACGTCATTTATTTTTTTGACGTTATTTTTTTTGTGACGTCATTTATTTTTGTGACGTTTTGTATTTTGTGACGTCATTTATTTTTGTGACGTTATGTATTTTGTGACGTTATGTATTTTGTGACGTCATTTATTTTTGTGACGTTATGTATTTTGTGACGTCATTTATTTTTGTGACTTTATTTATTTTGTGACGTCATTTAATTTTGTGTCGTTAAATATTTTGTGACGTCATTTATTTTTGTGACGTTATGTATTTTGTGACGTAATTAATTTTGTGACGTCATTTATTTTTGTGACGTTATGTATTTTTGACGTCATTTATTTTTGTGACGTTATGTATTTTGTGACGTCATTTTTTGTGACGTTATGTATTTTGGACGTCATTTATTTTTGTGACGTTATGTATTTTGTGACGTCATTTATTTTTGTAACGTTATGTATTTTGTGACGTCATTTATTTTTGTGACGTTATGTATTTTGTGACCTCATTTATTATTGTGACGTCATTTATTTTTGTGACGTTATGTATTTTGTGACGTCATTTATTTTTGTGACGTTATGTATTTTTTGACGTCATTTATTTTTGTGACGTTACGTATTTTGTGACGTCATTTAATTTTTTGACGTTATTTTTTTTGTGACGTCATTTATTTTTGTGACGTTTTGTATTTTGTGACGTCATTTATTTTTGTGACGTTATGTATTTTGTGACGTTATGTATTTTGTGACGTTATTTATTTTTGTGACGTCATTTATTTTTGTGACGTTATGTATTTTGTGACATCATTTATTTTTGTGAGGTTATGTATTTTTTGACGTCATTTATTTTTGTGACGTTATGTATTTTGTGACGTCATTTATTTTTGTGACATTATGTATTTTGTGACGTCATTTTTTTGTGACGTTATTTATTTTGTGACGTCATTTATTTTTGTGACGTTATGTATTTTGTGACGTCATTTATTTTTGTTACGTAATGTATTTTGTGACGTTACGTATTTTGTGACGTCATTTATTTTTGTGACGTTATGTATTTTGTGACGTCATTTATTTTTGTGACGTTATGTATTTTGTGACGTCATTTATTTTTGTGACGTTATGTATTTTGTGACGTCATTTATTTTTGTGAGGTTATGTATTTTTTGACGTAATTAATTTTTGTGACGTTATGTATTTTGTGACGTAATTAATTTTTGTGACGTCATTAATTTTTGTGACGTTATGTATATTGTGACGTCATTTATTTTTGTGACGTTATGTATTTTGTGACGTCATTTATTTTTGTGACTTTATTTATTTTGTGACGTCATTTATTTTTGTGACGTTATGTATTTTGTGACGTGATGTATTTTGTGACGTTATTTATTTTTGTGACGTTATGTATTTTGTGACATAATTAATTTTAGTGACGTCAATTATTTTTGTGACGTTATGTATTTTGTGACGTCATTTATTTTTGTGACGTTATGTATTTTGTGACGTCATTTGTTTTTGTGACGTAATGTATTTTGTGACGTCATTTATTTTTGTGACGTTATGTATTTTGTGACGTCATTTATTTTTGTGACGCTATGTATTTTGTGATGTCATTTATTTTTGTGACGTTATGTTTTTTGTAACGTCATTTATTTTTGTGACGTTATGTATTTTGTGACGTCATTTATTTTTGTGACGTTATGTATTTTGAGACGTCATTTTTGGTGACGTTATGTATTTTGTGACGTCATTTATTTTTGTGACGTTATGTATTTTGTGACGTCATTTATTTTTGTAACGTTATGTATTTTGTGACATCATTTATTATTGTGACGTCATTTATTTTTGTGACGTTATGTTTTTTTTTGACGTCATTTATTTTTGTGACGTTACGTATTTTGTGACGTCATTTATTTTTTTGACGTTATTTTTTTTGTGACGTCATTTATTTTTGTGACGTTTTGTATTTTGTGACGTCATTTATTTTTGTGACGTTATGTATTTTGTGACGTTATGTATTTTGTGACGTCATTTATTTTTGTGACGTTATGTATTTTGTGACGTCATTTATTTTTGTGACTTTATTTATTTTGTGACGTCATTTAATTTTGTGTCGTTAAATATTTTGTGACGTCATTTATTTTTGTGACGTTATGTATTTTGTGACGTAATTAATTTTGTGACGTCATTTATTTTTGTGACGTTATGTATTTTTGACGTCATTTATTTTTGTGACGTTATGTATTTTGTGACGTCATTTTTTTGTGACGTTATGTATTTTGGACGTCATTTATTTTTGTGACGTTATGTATTTTGTGACGTCATTTATTTTTGTAACGTTATGTATTTTGTGACGTCATTTATTTTTGTGACGTTATGTATTTTGTGACGTCATTTATTATTGTGACGTCATTTATTTTTGTGAGGTTATGTATTTTTTGACGTAATTAATTTTTGTGACGTTATGTATTTTGTGACGTAATTAATTTTTGTGACGTTATGTATATTGTGACGTCATTTATTTTTGTGACGTTATGTATTTTGTGACGTCATTTATTTTTGTGACTTTATTTATTTTGTGACGTCATTTATTTTTGTGACGTTATGTATTTTGTGACGTGATGTATTTTGTGACGTTATTTATTTTTGTGACGTTATGTATTTTGTGACGTAATTAATTTTAGTGACGTCAATTATTTTTGTACGTTATGTATTTTGTGACGTCATTTATTTTTGTGACGTTATGTATTTTGTGACGTCATTTGTTTTTGTGACGTTATGTATTTTGTGACGTCATTTATTTTTGTGACGTTATGTATTTTGTGACGTCATTTATTTTTGTGACGCTATGTATTTTGTGATGTCATTTATTTTTGTGACGTTATGTTTTTTGTAACGTCATTTATTTTTGTGACGTTATGTATTTTGTGACGTCATTTATTTTTGTGACGTTATGTATTTTGAGACGTCATTTTTGGTGACGTTATGTATTTTGTGACGTCATTTATTTTTGTGACGTTATGTATTTTGTGACGTCATTTATTTTTGTAACGTTATGTATTTTGTGACATCATTTATTATTGTGACGTCATTTATTTTTGTGACGTTATGTTTTTTTTTGACGTCATTTATTTTTGTGACGTTACGTATTTTGTGACGTCATTTATTTTTTTGACGTTATTTTTTTGTGACGTCATTTATTTTTGTGACGTTTTGTATTTTGTGACGTCATTTATTTTTGTGACGTTATGTATTTTGTGACGTTATGTATTTTGTGACGTCATTTATTTTTGTGACGTTATGTATTTTGTGACGTCATTTATTTTTGTGACGTTATGTATTTTGTGACGTCATTTATTTTTGTTACGTAATGTATTTTGTGACGTTACGTATTTTGTGACGTCATTTATTTTTGTGACGTTATGTATTTTGTGACGTCATTTATTTTTGTGACGTTATGTATTTTGTGACGTCATTTATTTTTGTGACGTTATGTATTTTGTGACGTCATTTATTTTTGTGAGGTTATGTATTTTTTGACGTAATTAATTTTTGTGACGTTATGTATATTGTGACGTAATTAATTTTTGTGACGTCATTAATTTTTGTGACGTTATGTATATTGTGACGTCATTTATTTTTGTGACGTTATGTATTTTGTGACGTCATTTATTTTTGTGACTTTATTTATTTTGTGACGTCATTTATTTTTGTGACGTTATGTATTTTGTGACGTGATGTATTTTGTGACGTTATTTATTTTTGTGACGTTATGTATTTTGTGACATAATTAATTTTAGTGACGTCAATTATTTTTGTGACGTTATGTATTTTGTGACGTCATTTATTTTTGTGACGTTATGTATTTTGTGACGTCATTTGTTTTTGTGACGTAATGTATTTTGTGACGTCATTTATTTTTGTGACGTTATGTATTTTGTGACGTCATTTATTTTTGTGACGCTATGTATTTTGTGATGTCATTTATTTTTGTGACGTTATGTTTTTTGTAACGTTATTTATTTTTGTGACGTTATGTATTTTGTGACGTCATTTATTTTTGTGACGTTATGTATTTTGAGACGTCATTTTTGGTGACGTTATGTATTTTGTGACGTCATTTATTTTTGTGACGTTATGTATTTTGTGACGTCATTTATTTTTGTAACGTTATGTATTTTGTGACATCATTTATTATTGTGACGTCATTTATTTTTGTGACGTTATGTTTTTTTTTGACGTCATTTATTTTTGTGACGTTACGTATTTTGTGACGTCATTTATTTTTTTGACGTTATTTTTTTTGTGACGTCATTTATTTTTGTGACGTTTTGTATTTTGTGACGTCATTTATTTTTGTGACGTTATGTATTTTGTGACGTTATGTATTTTGTGACGTCATTTATTTTTGTGACGTTATGTATTTTGTGACGTCATTTATTTTTGTGACTTTATTTATTTTGTGACGTCATTTAATTTTGTGTCGTTAAATATTTTGTGACGTCATTTATTTTTGTGACGTTATGTATTTTGTGACGTAATTAATTTTGTGACGTCATTTATTTTTGTGACGCTATGTATTTTTGACGTCATTTATTTTTGTGACGTTATGTATTTTGTGACGACATTTTTTTGTGACGTTATGTATTTTGGACGTCATTTATTTTTGTGACGTTATGTATTTTGTGACGTCATTTATTTTTGTAACGTTATGTATTTTGTGACGTCATTTATTTTTGTGACGTTATGTATTTTGTGACGTCATTTATTATTGTGACGTCATTTATTTTTGTGAGGTTATGTATTTTTTGACGTAATTAATTTTTGTGACGTTATGTATTTTGTGACGTAATTAATTTTTGTGACGTCATTAATTTTTGTGACGTTATGTATATTGTGACGTCATTTATTTTTGTGACGTTATGTATTTTGTGACGTCATTTATTTTTGTGACTTTATTTATTTTGTGACGTCATTTATTTTTGTGACGTTATGTATTTTGTGACGTGATGTATTTTGTGACGTTATTTATTTTTGTGACGTTATGTATTTTGTGACGTAATTAATTTTAGTGACGTCAATTATTTTTGTGACGTTATGTATTTTGTGACGTCATTTATTTTTGTGACGTTATGTATTTTGTGACGTCATTTGTTTTTGTGACGTTATGTATTTTGTGACGTCATTTATTTTTGTGACGTTATGTATTTTGTGACGTCATTTATTTTTGTGACGCTATGTATTTTGTGATGTCATTTATTTTTGTGACGTTATGTTTTTTGTAACGTCATTTATTTTTGTGACGTTATGTATTTTGTGACGTCATTTATTTTTGTGACGTTATGTATTTTGAGACGTCATTTTTGGTGACGTTATGTATTTTGTGACGTCATTTATTTTTGTGACGTTATGTATTTTGTGACGTCATTTATTTTTGTAACGTTATGTATTTTGTGACATCATTTATTATTGTGACGTCATTTATTTTTGTGACGTTATGTTTTTTTTTGACGTCATTTATTTTTGTGACGTTACGTATTTTGTGACGTCATTTATTTTTTTGACGTTATTTTTTTTGTGACGTCATTTATTTTTGTGACGTTTTGTATTTTGTGACGTCATTTATTTTTGTGACGTTATGTATTTTGTGACGTTATGTATTTTGTGACGTCATTTATTTTTGTGACGTTATGTATTTTGTGACGTCATTTATTTTTGTGACTTTATTTATTTTGTGACGTCATTTAATTTTGTGTCGTTAAATATTTTGTGACGTCATTTATTTTTGTGACGTTATGTATTTTGTGACGTAATTAATTTTGTGACGTCATTTATTTTTGTGACGTTATGTATTTTTGACGTCATTTATTTTTGTGACGTTATGTATTTTGTGACGTCATTTTTTTGTGACGTTATGTATTTTGGACGTCATTTATTTTTGTGACGTTATGTATTTTGTGACGTCATTTATTTTTGTAACGTTATGTATTTTGTGACGTCATTTATTTTTGTGACGTTATGTATTTTGTGACGTCATTTATTATTGTGACGTCATTTATTTTTGTGACGTTATGTATTTTGTGACGTCATTTATTTTTGTGACGTTATGTATTTTTTGACGTCATTTATTTTTGTGACGTTACGTATTTTGTGACGTCATTTAATTTTTTGACGTTATTTTTTTTGTGACGTCATTTATTTTTGTGACGTTATGTATTTTTGACGTCATTTATTTTTGTGACGTTATGTATTTTGTGACGTCATTTTTTTGTGACGTTATGTATTTTGGACGTCATTTATTTTTGTGACGTTATGTATTTTGTGACGTCATTTTTTGTGACGTTATGTATTTTGGACGTCATTTATTTTTGTGACGTTATGTATTTTGTGACGTCATTTATTTTTGTAACGTTATGTATTTTGTGACGTCATTTATTTTTGTGACGTTATGTATTTTGTGACCTCATTTATTATTGTGACGTCATTTATTTTTGTGACGTTATGTATTTTGTGACGTCATTTATTTTTGTGACGTTATGTATTTTTTGACGTCATTTATTTTTGTGACGTTACGTATTTTGTGACGTCATTTAATTTTTTGACGTTATTTTTTTTGTGACGTCATTTATTTTTGTGACGTTTTGTATTTTGTGACGTCATTTATTTTTGTGACGTTATGTATTTTGTGACGTTATGTATTTTGTGACGTTATTTATTTTTGTGACGTCATTTATTTTTGTGACGTTATGTATTTTGTGACATCATTTATTTTTGTGAGGTTATGTATTTTTTGACGTCATTTATTTTTGTGACGTTATGTATTTTGTGACGTCATTTATTTTTGTGACATTATGTATTTTGTGACGTCATTTTTTTGTGACGTTATTTATTTTGTGACGTCATTTATTTTTGTGACGTTATGTATTTTGTGACGTCATTTATTTTTGTTACGTAATGTATTTTGTGACGTTACGTATTTTGTGACGTCATTTATTTTTGTGACGTTATGTATTTTGTGACGTCATTTATTTTTGTGACGTTATGTATTTTGTGACGTCATTTATTTTTGTGACGTTATGTATTTTGTGACGTCATTTATTTTTGTGAGGTTATGTATTTTTTGACGTAATTAATTTTTGTGACGTTATGTATTTTGTGACGTAATTAATTTTTGTGACGTCATTAATTTTTGTGACGTTATGTATATTGTGACGTCATTTATTTTTGTGACGTTATGTATTTTGTGACGTCATTTATTTTTGTGACTTTATTTATTTTGTGACGTCATTTATTTTTGTGACGTTATGTATTTTGTGACGTGATGTATTTTGTGACGTTATTTATTTTTGTGACGTTATGTATTTTGTGACATAATTAATTTTAGTGACGTCAATTATTTTTGTGACGTTATGTATTTTGTGACGTCATTTATTTTTGTGACGTTATGTATTTTGTGACGTCATTTGTTTTTGTGACGTAATGTATTTTGTGACGTCATTTATTTTTGTGACGTTATGTATTTTGTGACGTCATTTATTTTTGTGACGCTATGTATTTTGTGATGTCATTTATTTTTGTGACGTTATGTTTTTTGTAACGTCATTTATTTTTGTGACGTTATGTATTTTGTGACGTCATTTATTTTTGTGACGTTATGTATTTTGAGACGTCATTTTTGGTGACGTTATGTATTTTGTGACGTCATTTATTTTTGTGACGTTATGTATTTTGTGACGTCATTTATTTTTGTAACGTTATGTATTTTGTGACATCATTTATTATTGTGACGTCATTTATTTTTGTGACGTTATGTTTTTTTTTGACGTCATTTATTTTTGTGACGTTACGTATTTTGTGACGTCATTTATTTTTTTGACGTTATTTTTTTTGTGACGTCATTTATTTTTGTGACGTTTTGTATTTTGTGACGTCATTTATTTTTGTGACGTTATGTATTTTGTGACGTTATGTATTTTGTGACGTCATTTATTTTTGTGACGTTATGTATTTTGTGACGTCATTTATTTTTGTGACTTTATTTATTTTGTGACGTCATTTAATTTTGTGTCGTTAAATATTTTGTGACGTCATTTATTTTTGTGACGTTATGTATTTTGTGACGTAATTAATTTTGTGACGTCATTTATTTTTGTGACGTTATGTATTTTTGACGTCATTTATTTTTGTGACGTTATGTATTTTGTGACGTCATTTTTTTGTGACGTTATGTATTTTGGACGTCATTTATTTTTGTGACGTTATGTATTTTGTGACGTCATTTATTTTTGTAACGTTATGTATTTTGTGACGTCATTTATTTTTGTGACGTTATGTATTTTGTGACGTCATTTATTATTGTGACGTCATTTATTTTTGTGAGGTTATGTATTTTTTGACGTAATTAATTTTTGTGACGTTATGTATTTTGTGACGTAATTAATTTTTGTGACGTTATGTATATTGTGACGTCATTTATTTTTGTGACGTTATGTATTTTGTGACGTCATTTATTTTTGTGACTTTATTTATTTTGTGACGTCATTTATTTTTGTGACGTTATGTATTTTGTGACGTGATGTATTTTGTGACGTTATTTATTTTTGTGACGTTATGTATTTTGTGACGTAATTAATTTTAGTGACGTCAATTATTTTTGTACGTTATGTATTTTGTGACGTCATTTATTTTTGTGACGTTATGTATTTTGTGACGTCATTTGTTTTTGTGACGTTATGTATTTTGTGACGTCATTTATTTTTGTGACGTTATGTATTTTGTGACGTCATTTATTTTTGTGACGCTATGTATTTTGTGATGTCATTTATTTTTGTGACGTTATGTTTTTTGTAACGTCATTTATTTTTGTGACGTTATGTATTTTGTGACGTCATTTATTTTTGTGACGTTATGTATTTTGAGACGTCATTTTTGGTGACGTTATGTATTTTGTGACGTCATTTATTTTTGTGACGTTATGTATTTTGTGACGTCATTTATTTTTGTAACGTTATGTATTTTGTGACATCATTTATTATTGTGACGTCATTTATTTTTGTGACGTTATGTTTTTTTTTGACGTCATTTATTTTTGTGACGTTACGTATTTTGTGACGTCATTTATTTTTTTGACGTTATTTTTTTGTGACGTCATTTATTTTTGTGACGTTTTGTATTTTGTGACGTCATTTATTTTTGTGACGTTATGTATTTTGTGACGTTATGTATTTTGTGACGTCATTTATTTTTGTGACGTTATGTATTTTGTGACGTCATTTATTTTTGTGACGTTATGTATTTTGTGACGTCATTTATTTTTGTTACGTAATGTATTTTGTGACGTTACGTATTTTGTGACGTCATTTATTTTTGTGACGTTATGTATTTTGTGACGTCATTTATTTTTGTGACGTTATGTATTTTGTGACGTCATTTATTTTTGTGACGTTATGTATTTTGTGACGTCATTTATTTTTGTGAGGTTATGTATTTTTTGACGTAATTAATTTTTGTGACGTTATGTATATTGTGACGTAATTAATTTTTGTGACGTCATTAATTTTTGTGACGTTATGTATATTGTGACGTCATTTATTTTTGTGACGTTATGTATTTTGTGACGTCATTTATTTTTGTGACTTTATTTATTTTGTGACGTCATTTATTTTTGTGACGTTATGTATTTTGTGACGTGATGTATTTTGTGACGTTATTTATTTTTGTGACGTTATGTATTTTGTGACATAATTAATTTTAGTGACGTCAATTATTTTTGTGACGTTATGTATTTTGTGACGTCATTTATTTTTGTGACGTTATGTATTTTGTGACGTCATTTGTTTTTGTGACGTAATGTATTTTGTGACGTCATTTATTTTTGTGACGTTATGTATTTTGTGACGTCATTTATTTTTGTGACGCTATGTATTTTGTGATGTCATTTATTTTTGTGACGTTATGTTTTTTGTAACGTTATTTATTTTTGTGACGTTATGTATTTTGTGACGTCATTTATTTTTGTGACGTTATGTATTTTGAGACGTCATTTTTGGTGACGTTATGTATTTTGTGACGTCATTTATTTTTGTGACGTTATGTATTTTGTGACGTCATTTATTTTTGTAACGTTATGTATTTTGTGACATCATTTATTATTGTGACGTCATTTATTTTTGTGACGTTATGTTTTTTTTTGACGTCATTTATTTTTGTGACGTTACGTATTTTGTGACGTCATTTATTTTTTTGACGTTATTTTTTTTGTGACGTCATTTATTTTTGTGACGTTTTGTATTTTGTGACGTCATTTATTTTTGTGACGTTATGTATTTTGTGACGTTATGTATTTTGTGACGTCATTTATTTTTGTGACGTTATGTATTTTGTGACGTCATTTATTTTTGTGACTTTATTTATTTTGTGACGTCATTTAATTTTGTGTCGTTAAATATTTTGTGACGTCATTTATTTTTGTGACGTTATGTATTTTGTGACGTAATTAATTTTGTGACGTCATTTATTTTTGTGACGCTATGTATTTTTGACGTCATTTATTTTTGTGACGTTATGTATTTTGTGACGACATTTTTTTGTGACGTTATGTATTTTGGACGTCATTTATTTTTGTGACGTTATGTATTTTGTGACGTCATTTATTTTTGTAACGTTATGTATTTTGTGACGTCATTTATTTTTGTGACGTTATGTATTTTGTGACGTCATTTATTATTGTGACGTCATTTATTTTTGTGAGGTTATGTATTTTTTGACGTAATTAATTTTTGTGACGTTATGTATTTTGTGACGTAATTAATTTTTGTGACGTCATTAATTTTTGTGACGTTATGTATATTGTGACGTCATTTATTTTTGTGACGTTATGTATTTTGTGACGTCATTTATTTTTGTGACTTTATTTATTTTGTGACGTCATTTATTTTTGTGACGTTATGTATTTTGTGACGTGATGTATTTTGTGACGTTATTTATTTTTGTGACGTTATGTATTTTGTGACGTAATTAATTTTAGTGACGTCAATTATTTTTGTGACGTTATGTATTTTGTGACGTCATTTATTTTTGTGACGTTATGTATTTTGTGACGTCATTTGTTTTTGTGACGTTATGTATTTTGTGACGTCATTTATTTTTGTGACGTTATGTATTTTGTGACGTCATTTATTTTTGTGACGCTATGTATTTTGTGATGTCATTTATTTTTGTGACGTTATGTTTTTTGTAACGTCATTTATTTTTGTGACGTTATGTATTTTGTGACGTCATTTATTTTTGTGACGTTATGTATTTTGAGACGTCATTTTTGGTGACGTTATGTATTTTGTGACGTCATTTATTTTTGTGACGTTATGTATTTTGTGACGTCATTTATTTTTGTAACGTTATGTATTTTGTGACATCATTTATTATTGTGACGTCATTTATTTTTGTGACGTTATGTTTTTTTTTGACGTCATTTATTTTTGTGACGTTACGTATTTTGTGACGTCATTTATTTTTTTGACGTTATTTTTTTTGTGACGTCATTTATTTTTGTGACGTTTTGTATTTTGTGACGTCATTTATTTTTGTGACGTTATGTATTTTGTGACGTTATGTATTTTGTGACGTCATTTATTTTTGTGACGTTATGTATTTTGTGACGTCATTTATTTTTGTGACTTTATTTATTTTGTGACGTCATTTAATTTTGTGTCGTTAAATATTTTGTGACGTCATTTATTTTTGTGACGTTATGTATTTTGTGACGTAATTAATTTTGTGACGTCATTTATTTTTGTGACGTTATGTATTTTTGACGTCATTTATTTTTGTGACGTTATGTATTTTGTGACGTCATTTTTTTGTGACGTTATGTATTTTGGACGTCATTTATTTTTGTGACGTTATGTATTTTGTGACGTCATTTATTTTTGTAACGTTATGTATTTTGTGACGTCATTTATTTTTGTGACGTTATGTATTTTGTGACGTCATTTATTATTGTGACGTCATTTATTTTTGTGACGTTATGTATTTTGTGACGTCATTTATTTTTGTGACGTTATGTATTTTTTGACGTCATTTATTTTTGTGACGTTACGTATTTTGTGACGTCATTTAATTTTTTGACGTTATTTTTTTTGTGACGTCATTTATTTTTGTGACGTTTTGTATTTTGTGACGTCATTTATTTTTGTGACGTTATGTATTTTGTGACGTTATGTATTTTGTGACGTTATTTATTTTTGTGACGTCATTTATTTTTTGACGTTATGTATTTTGTGACATCATTTATTTTTGTGAGGTTATGTATTTTTTGACGTCATTTATTTTTGTGACGTTATGTATTTTGTGACGTCATTTATTTTTGTGACATTATGTATTTTGTGACGTCATTTTTTTGTGACGTTATTTATTTTGTGACGTCATTTATTTTTGTGACGTTATGTATTTTGTGACGTCATTTATTTTTGTGACGTTATGTATTTTTTAACGTCATTTATTTTTTTGACGTTATGTATTTTGTGACGTTATGTATTTTGTGACGTTATTTATTTTTGTGACGCTATGTATTTTGTGACGTTATGCATTTTGTGACGTAATTAATTTTTGTGACGTCATTTATTTTTGTGACTTTATTTATTTTGTGACGTCATTTAATTTTGTGTCGTTAAATATTTTGTGACGTCATTTATTTTTGTGACGTTATGTATTTTGCGACGTAATTAATTTTGTGACGTCATTTATTTTTGTGACGTTATGTATTTTTTGACGTCATTTATTTTTGTGACGTTATGTATTTTGTGACGTCATTTTTTTGTCACGTTATGTATTTTGGACGTCATTTATGTTTGTGACGTTATGTATTTTGTGACGTCATTTATTTTTGTGACGTTATGTATTTTGTGACGTCATTTATTTTTGTTACGTAATGTATTTTGTGACGTTACGTATTTTGTGACGTCATTTATTTTTGTGACGTTATGTATTTTGTGACGTCATTTATTTTTGTGAGGTTATGTATTTTTTGACGTAATTAATTTTTGTGACGTCATTTATTTTTATGACGTTATGTATTTTGTGACGTCATTTATTTTTGTGACGTTATGTATTTTGTGACGTCATTTATTTTTGTGACGTTATGTATTTTGTGACGTCATTTATTTTTGTGAGGTTATGTATTTTTTGACGTAATTAATTTTTGTGACGTTATGTATTTTTTGACGTAATTAATTTTTGTGACGTCATTAATTTTTGTGACGTTATGTATATTGTGACGTCATTTATTTTTGTGACGTTATGTATTTTGTGACGTCATTTATTTTTGTGACTTTATTTATTTTGTGACGTCATTTATTTTTGTGACGTTATGTATTTTGTGACGTGATGTATTTTGTGACGTTATTTATTTTTGTGACGTTATGTATTTTGTGACGTAATTAATTTTAGTGACGTCAATTATTTTTGTGACGTTATGTATTTTGTGACGTCATTTATTTTTGTGACGTTATGTATTTTGTGACGTCATTTGTTTTTGTGACGTAATGTATTTTGTGACGTCATTTATTTTTGTGACGTTATGTATTTTGTGACGTCATTTATTTTTGTGACGCTATGTATTTTGTGATGTCATTTATTTTTGTGACGTTATGTTTTTTGTAACGTCATTTATTTTTGTGACGTTATTTATTTTGTGACGTCATTTATTTTTGTGACGTTATGTATTTTGAGACGTCATTTTTGGTGACGTTATGTATTTTGTGACGTCATTTATTTTTGTGACGTTATGTATTTTGTGACGTCATTTATTTTTGTGACGTTATGTATTTTGTGACGTCATTTATTTTTGTGACGTTATGTATTTTTTAACGTCATTTATTTTTTTGACGTTATGTATTTTGTGACGTTATGTATTTTGTGACGTTATTTATTTTTGTGACGCTATGTATTTTGTGACGTTATGCATTTTGTGACGTAATTAATTTTTGTGACGTCATTTATTTTTGTGACTTTATTTATTTTGTGACGTCATTTAATTTTGTGACGTCATTTATTTTTGTGACGTTATGTATTTTGTGACGTCATTTATTTTTGTGACTTTATTTATTTTGTGACGTCATTTATTTATTTTTGTGAGGTTATGTATTTTTTGACGTCATTTATTTTTGTGACGTTATGTATTTTGTGACGTCATTTATTTTTGTGACATTATGTATTTTGTGACGTCATTTTTTTGTGACGTTATTTATTTTGTGACGTCATTTATTTTTGTGACGTTATGTATTTTGTGACGTCATTTATTTTTGTGACGTTATGTATTTTTTAACGTCATTTATTTTTTTGACGTTATGTATTTTGTGACGTTATGTATTTTGTGACGTTATTTATTTTTGTGACGCTATGTATTTTGTGACGTTATGCATTTTGTGACGTAATTAATTTTTGTGACGTCATTTATTTTTGTGACTTTATTTATTTTGTGACGTCATTTAATTTTGTGTCGTTAAATATTTTGTGACGTCATTTATTTTTGTGACGTTATGTATTTTGCGACGTAATTAATTTTGTGACGTCATTTATTTTTGTGACGTTATGTATTTTTTGACGTCATTTATTTTTGTGACGTTATGTATTTTGTGACGTCATTTTTTTGTGACGTTATGTATTTTGGACGTCATTTATGTTTGTGACGTTATGTATTTTGTGACGTCATTTATTTTTGTGACGTTATGTATTTTGTGACGTCATTTATTTTTGTTACGTAATGTATTTTGTGACGTTACGTATTTTGTGACGTCATTTATTTTTGTGACGTTATGTATTTTGTGACGTCATTTATTTTTGTGAGGTTATGTATTTTTTGACGTAATTAATTTTTGTGACGTCATTTATTTTTATGACGTTATGTATTTTGTGACGTCATTTATTTTTGTGACGTTATGTATTTTGTGACGTCATTTATTTTTGTGACGTTATGTATTTTGTGACGTCATTTATTTTTGTGAGGTTATGTATTAATTACGTCAAAAAATACATAACCTCACAAAAATAAATGACGTCACAAAATACATAACGTCACAAAAATAAATGACGTCACAAAATACGTAACGTCACAAAATACATTACGTAACAAAAATAAATGACGTCACAAAATACATAACGTCACAAAAATAAATGACGTCACAAAATACATAACGTCACAAACATAAATGACGTCCAAAATACATAACGTCACAAAAAAATGACGTCACAAAATACATAACGTCACAAAAATAAATGACGTCAAAAAATACATAACGTCACAAAAATAAATGACGTCACAAAATTAATTACGTCGCAAAATACATAACGTCACAAAAATAAATGACGTCACAAAATATTTAACGACACAAAATTAAATGACGTCACAAAATAAATAAAGTCACAAAAATAAATGACGTCACAAAAATTAATTACGTCACAAAATGCATAACGTCACAAAATACATAGCGTCACAAAAATAAATAACGTCACAAAATACATAACGTCACAAAATACATAACGTCAAAAAAATAAATGACGTTAAAAAATACATAACGTCACAAAAATAAATGACGTCACAAAATACATAACGTCACAAAAATAAATGACGTCACAAAATAAATAACGTCACAAAAAAATGACGTCACAAAATACATAATGTCACAAAAATAAATGACGTCACAAAATACATAACGTCACAAAAATAAATGACGTCAAAAAATACATAACCTCACAAAAATAAATGATGTCACAAAATACATAACGTCAAAAAATAAATGACGTCACAAAAATAAATAACGTCACAAAATACATAACGTCACAAAATACATAACGTCACAAAAATAAATGACGTCACAAAATACAAAACGTCACAAAAATAAATGACGTCACAAAAAAAATAACGTCAAAAAATTAAATGACGTCACAAAATACGTAACGTCACAAAAATAAATGACGTCAAAAAATACATAACGTCACAAAAATAAATGACGTCACAAAATACATAACGTCACAAAAATAAATGACGTCACAATAATAAATGACGTCACAAAATACATAACGTCACAAAAATAAATGACGTCACAAAATACATAACGTTACAAAAATAAATGACGTCACAAAATACATAACGTCACAAAAATAAATGACGTCCAAAATACATAACGTCACAAAAAAATGACGTCACAAAATACATAACGTCACAAAAATAAATGACGTCAAAAATACATAACGTCACAAAAATAAATGACGTCACAAAATTAATTACGTCACAAAATACATAACGTCACAAAAATAAATGACGTCACAAAATATTTAACGACACAAAATTAAATGACGTCACAAAATAAATAAAGTCACAAAAATAAATGACGTCACAAAATACATAACGTCACAAAAATAAATGACGTCACAAAATACATAACGTCACAAAATACATAACGTCACAAAAATAAATGACGTCACAAAATACAAAACGTCACAAAAATAAATGACGTCACAAAAAAAATAACGTCAAAAAAATAAATGACGTCACAAAATACGTAACGTCACAAAAATAAATGACGTCCAAAAAAAACATAACGTCACAAAAATAAATGACGTCACAATAATAAATGATGTCACAAAATACATAACGTTACAAAAATAAATGACGTCACAAAATACATAACGTCACAAAAATAAATGACGTCACAAAATACATAACGTCACCAAAAATGACGTCTCAAAATACATAACGTCACAAAAATAAATGACGTCACAAAATACATAACGTCACAAAAATAAATGACGTTACAAAAAACATAACGTCACAAAAATAAATGACATCACAAAATACATAGCGTCACAAAAATAAATGACGTCACAAAATACATAACGTCACAAAAATAAATGACGTCACAAAATACATAACGTCACAAAAACAAATGACGTCACAAAATACATAACGTCACAAAAATAAATGACGTCACAAAATACATAACGTCACAAAAATAATTGACGTCACTAAAATTAATTACGTCACAAAATACATAACGTCACAAAAATAAATAACGTCACAAAATACATCACGTCACAAAATACATAACGTCACAAAAATAAATGACGTCACAAAATAAATAAAGTCACAAAAATAAATGACGTCACAAAATACATAACGTCACAAAAATAAATGACGTCACAATATACATAACGTCACAAAAATTAATGACGTCACAAAAATTAATTACGTCACAAAATACATAACGTCACAAAAATTAATTACGTCAAAAAATACATAACCTCACAAAAATAAATGACGTCACAATAATAAATGACGTCACAAAATACATAACGTCACAAAAATAAATGACGTCACAAAATACATAACGTTACAAAAATAAATGACGTCACAAAATACATAACGTCACAAAAATAAATGACGTCCAAAATACATAACGTCACAAAAAAATGTCGTCACAAAATACATAACGTCACAAAAATAAATGACGTCAAAAATACATAACGTCACAAAAATAAATGACGTCACAAAATTAATTACGTCACAAAATACATAACGTCACAAAAATAAATGACGTCACAAAATATTTAACGACACAAAATTAAATGACGTCACAAAATAAATAAAGTCACAAAAATAAATGACGTCACAAAATACATAACGTCACAAAAATAAATGACGTCACAAAATACATAACGTCACAAAATACATAACGTCACAAAAATAAATGACGTCACAAAATACAAAACGTCACAAAAATAAATGACGTCACAAAAAAAATAACGTCAAAAAAATAAATGACGTCACAAAATACGTAACGTCACAAAAATAAATGACGTCAAAAAAAAACATAACGTCACAAAAATAAATGACGTCACAATAATAAATGATGTCACAAAATACATAACGTTACAAAAATAAATGACGTCACAAAATACATAACGTCACAAAAATAAATGACGTCACAAAATACATAACGTCACCAAAAATGACGTCTCAAAATACATAACGTCACAAAAATAAATGACGTCACAAAATACATAACGTCACAAAAATAAATGACGTTACAAAAAACATAACGTCACAAAAATAAATGACATCACAAAATACATAGCGTCACAAAAATAAATGACGTCACAAAATACATAACGTCACAAAAATAAATGACGTCACAAAATACATTACGTCACAAAAACAAATGACGTCACAAAATACATAACGTCACAAAAATAAATGACGTCACAAAATACATAACGTCACAAAAATAATTGACGTCACTAAAATTAATTATGTCACAAAATACATAACGTCACAAAAATAAATAACGTCACAAAATACATCACGTCACAAAATACATAACGTCACAAAAATAAATGACGTCACAAAATAAATAAAGTCACAAAAATAAATGACGTCACAAAATAAATAACGTCACAAAAAAATGACGTCACAAAATACATAATGTCACAAAAATAAATGACGTCACAAAATACATAACGTCACAAAAATAAATGACGTCAAAAAATACATAACCTCACAAAAATAAATGATGTCACAAAATACATAACGTCAAAAAATAAATGACGTCACAAAAATAAATAACGTCACAAAATACATAACGTCACAAAATACATAACGTCACAAAAATAAATGACGTCACAAAATACAAAACGTCACAAAAATAAATGACGTCACAAAAAAAATAACGTCAAAAAATTAAATGACGTCACAAAATACGTAACGTCACAAAAATAAATGACGTCAAAAAATACATAACGTCACAAAAATAAATGACGTCACAAAATACATAACGTCACAAAAATAAATGACGTCACAATAATAAATGACGTCACAAAATACATAACGTCACAAAAATAAATGACGTCACAAAATACATAACGTTACAAAAATAAATGACGTCACAAAATACATAACGTCACAAAAATAAATGACGTCCAAAATACATAACGTCACAAAAAAATGACGTCACAAAATACATAACGTCACAAAAATAAATGACGTCAAAAATACATAACGTCACAAAAATAAATGACGTCACAAAATTAATTACGTCACAAAATACATAACGTCACAAAAATAAATGACGTCACAAAATATTTAACGACACAAAATTAAATGACGTCACAAAATAAATAAAGTCACAAAAATAAATGACGTCACAAAATACATAACGTCACAAAAATAAATGACGTCACAAAATACATAACGTCACAAAATACATAACGTCACAAAAATAAATGACGTCACAAAATACAAAACGTCACAAAAATAAATGACGTCACAAAAAAAATAACGTCAAAAAAATAAATGACGTCACAAAATACGTAACGTCACAAAAATAAATGACGTCAAAAAAAAACATAACGTCACAAAAATAAATGACGTCACAATAATAAATGATGTCACAAAATACATAACGTTACAAAAATAAATGACGTCACAAAATACATAACGTCACAAAAATAAATGACGTCACAAAATACATAACGTCACCAAAAATGACGTCTCAAAATACATAACGTCACAAAAATAAATGACGTCACAAAATACATAACGTCACAAAAATAAATGACGTTACAAAAAACATAACGTCACAAAAATAAATGACATCACAAAATACATAGCGTCACAAAAATAAATGACGTCACAAAATACATAACGTCACAAAAATAAATGACGTCACAAAATACATAACGTCACAAAAACAAATGACGTCACAAAATACATAACGTCACAAAAATAAATGACGTCACAAAATACATAACGTCACAAAAATAATTGACGTCACTAAAATTAATTACGTCACAAAATACATAACGTCACAAAAATAAATAACGTCACAAAATACATCACGTCACAAAATACATAACGTCACAAAAATAAATGACGTCACAAAATAAATAAAGTCACAAAAATAAATGACGTCACAAAATACATAACGTCACAAAAATAAATGACGTCACAATATACATAACGTCACAAAAATTAATGACGTCACAAAAATTAATTACGTCACAAAATACATAACGTCACAAAAATTAATTACGTCAAAAAATACATAACCTCACAAAAATAAATGACGTCACAATAATAAATGACGTCACAAAATACATAACGTCACAAAAATAAATGACGTCACAAAATACATAACGTTACAAAAATAAATGACGTCACAAAATACATAACGTCACAAAAATAAATGACGTCCAAAATACATAACGTCACAAAAAAATGTCGTCACAAAATACATAACGTCACAAAAATAAATGACGTCAAAAATACATAACGTCACAAAAATAAATGACGTCACAAAATTAATTACGTCACAAAATACATAACGTCACAAAAATAAATGACGTCACAAAATATTTAACGACACAAAATTAAATGACGTCACAAAATAAATAAAGTCACAAAAATAAATGACGTCACAAAATACATAACGTCACAAAAATAAATGACGTCACAAAATACATAACGTCACAAAATACATAACGTCACAAAAATAAATGACGTCACAAAATACAAAACGTCACAAAAATAAATGACGTCACAAAAAAAATAACGTCAAAAAAATAAATGACGTCACAAAATACGTAACGTCACAAAAATAAATGACGTCAAAAAAAAACATAACGTCACAAAAATAAATGACGTCACAATAATAAATGATGTCACAAAATACATAACGTTACAAAAATAAATGACGTCACAAAATACATAACGTCACAAAAATAAATGACGTCACAAAATACATAACGTCACCAAAAATGACGTCTCAAAATACATAACGTCACAAAAATAAATGACGTCACAAAATACATAACGTCACAAAAATAAATGACGTTACAAAAAACATAACGTCACAAAAATAAATGACATCACAAAATACATAGCGTCACAAAAATAAATGACGTCACAAAATACATAACGTCACAAAAATAAATGACGTCACAAAATACATAACGTCACAAAAATAAATGACGTTACAAAAAACATAACGTCACAAAAATAAATGACATCACAAAATACATAGCGTCACAAAAATAAATGACGTTACAAAAAACATAACGTCACAAAAATAAATGACGTCACAAAATACATAACGTCACAAAAATAATTGACGTCACTAAAATTAATTATGTCACAAAATACATAACGTCACAAAAATAAATAACGTCACAAAATACATCACGTCACAAAATACATAACGTCACAAAAATAAATGACGTCACAAAATAAATAAAGTCACAAAAATAAATGACGTCACAAAATACATAACGTCACAAAAATAAATGACGTCACAATATACATAACGTCACAAAAATTAATGACGTCACAAAAATTAATTACGTCACAATATACATAACGTCACAAAAATTAATTACGTCAAAAAATACATAACCTCACAAAAATAAATGACGTCACAAAATACATAACGTCACAAAAATAAATGACGTCACAAAATACATAACGTCACAAAAATAAATGACGTCACAAAATACATAACGTCACAAAAATAAATGACGTCACAAAAATTAATTACGTCAAAAAATACATAACCTCACAAAAATAAATGACGTCACAAAATACATAACGTCACAAAAATAAATGACGTCACAAAATACGTAACGTCACAAAATACATTACGTAACAAAAATAAATGACGTCACAAAATACATAACGTCACAAAAATAAATGACGTCACAAAATACATAACGTCACAAACATAAATGACGTCCAAAATACATAACGTCACAAAAAAATGACGTCACAAAATACATAACGTCACAAAAATAAATGACGTCAAAAAATACATAACGTCACAAAAATAAATGACGTCACAAAATTAATTACGTCGCAAAATACATAACGTCACAAAAATAAATGACGTCACAAAATATTTAACGACACAAAATTAAATGACGTCACAAAATAAATAAAGTCACAAAAATAAATGACGTCACAAAAATTAATTACGTCACAAAATGCATAACGTCACAAAATACATAGCGTCACAAAAATAAATAACGTCACAAAATACATAACGTCACAAAATACATAACGTCAAAAAAATAAATGACGTTAAAAAATACATAACGTCACAAAAATAAATGACGTCACAAAATACATAACGTCACAAAAATAAATGACGTCACAAAATAAATAACGTCACAAAAAAATGACGTCACAAAATACATAATGTCACAAAAATAAATGACGTCACAAAATACATAACGTCACAAAAATAAATGACGTCAAAAAATACATAACCTCACAAAAATAAATGATGTCACAAAATACATAACGTCAAAAAATAAATGACGTCACAAAAATAAATAACGTCACAAAATACATAACGTCACAAAATACATAACGTCACAAAAATAAATGACGTCACAAAATACAAAACGTCACAAAAATAAATGACGTCACAAAAAAAATAACGTCAAAAAATTAAATGACGTCACAAAATACGTAACGTCACAAAAATAAATGACGTCAAAAAATACATAACGTCACAAAAATAAATGACGTCACAAAATACATAACGTCACAAAAATAAATGACGTCACAATAATAAATGACGTCACAAAATACATAACGTCACAAAAATAAATGACGTCACAAAATACATAACGTTACAAAAATAAATGACGTCACAAAATACATAACGTCACAAAAATAAATGACGTCCAAAATACATAACGTCACAAAAAAATGACGTCACAAAATACATAACGTCACAAAAATAAATGACGTCAAAAATACATAACGTCACAAAAATAAATGACGTCACAAAATTAATTACGTCACAAAATACATAACGTCACAAAAATAAATGACGTCACAAAATATTTAACGACACAAAATTAAATGACGTCACAAAATAAATAAAGTCACAAAAATAAATGACGTCACAAAATACATAACGTCACAAAAATAAATGACGTCACAAAATACATAACGTCACAAAATACATAACGTCACAAAAATAAATGACGTCACAAAATACAAAACGTCACAAAAATAAATGACGTCACAAAAAAAATAACGTCAAAAAAATAAATGACGTCACAAAATACGTAACGTCACAAAAATAAATGACGTCAAAAAAAAACATAACGTCACAAAAATAAATGACGTCACAATAATAAATGATGTCACAAAATACATAACGTTACAAAAATAAATGACGTCACAAAATACATAACGTCACAAAAATAAATGACGTCACAAAATACATAACGTCACCAAAAATGACGTCTCAAAATACATAACGTCACAAAAATAAATGACGTCACAAAATACATAACGTCACAAAAATAAATGACGTTACAAAAAACATAACGTCACAAAAATAAATGACATCACAAAATACATAGCGTCACAAAAATAAATGACGTCACAAAATACATAACGTCACAAAAATAAATGACGTCACAAAATACATAACGTCACAAAAACAAATGACGTCACAAAATACATAACGTCACAAAAATAAATGACGTCACAAAATACATAACGTCACAAAAATAATTGACGTCACTAAAATTAATTACGTCACAAAATACATAACGTCACAAAAATAAATAACGTCACAAAATACATTACGTCACAAAATACATAACGTCACAAAAATAAATGACGTCACAAAATAAATAAAGTCACAAAAATAAATGACGTCACAAAATACATAACGTCACAAAAATAAATGACGTCACAATATACATAACGTCACAAAAATTAATGACGTCACAAAAATTAATTACGTCACAAAATACATAACGTCACAAAAATTAATTACGTCAAAAAATACATAACCTCACAAAAATAAATGACGTCACAATAATAAATGACGTCACAAAATACATAACGTCACAAAAATAAATGACGTCACAAAATACATAACGTTACAAAAATAAATGACGTCACAAAATACATAACGTCACAAAAATAAATGACGTCCAAAATACATAACGTCACAAAAAAATGTCGTCACAAAATACATAACGTCACAAAAATAAATGACGTCAAAAATACATAACGTCACAAAAATAAATGACGTCACAAAATTAATTACGTCACAAAATACATAACGTCACAAAAATAAATGACGTCACAAAATATTTAACGACACAAAATTAAATGACGTCACAAAATAAATAAAGTCACAAAAATAAATGACGTCACAAAATACATAACGTCACAAAAATAAATGACGTCACAAAATACATAACGTCACAAAATACATAACGTCACAAAAATAAATGACGTCACAAAATACAAAACGTCACAAAAATAAATGACGTCACAAAAAAAATAACGTCAAAAAAATAAATGACGTCACAAAATACGTAACGTCACAAAAATAAATGACGTCAAAAAAAAACATAACGTCACAAAAATAAATGACGTCACAATAATAAATGATGTCACAAAATACATAACGTTACAAAAATAAATGACGTCACAAAATACATAACGTCACAAAAATAAATGACGTCACAAAATACATAACGTCACCAAAAATGACGTCTCAAAATACATAACGTCACAAAAATAAATGACGTCACAAAATACATAACGTCACAAAAATAAATGACGTTACAAAAAACATAACGTCACAAAAATAAATGACATCACAAAATACATAGCGTCACAAAAATAAATGACGTCACAAAATACATAACGTCACAAAAATAAATGACGTCACAAAATACATTACGTCACAAAAACAAATGACGTCACAAAATACATAACGTCACAAAAATAAATGACGTCACAAAATACATAACGTCACAAAAATAATTGACGTCACTAAAATTAATTATGTCACAAAATACATAACGTCACAAAAATAAATAACGTCACAAAATACATCACGTCACAAAATACATAACGTCACAAAAATAAATGACGTCACAAAATAAATAAAGTCACAAAAATAAATGACGTCACAAAATACATAACGTCACAAAAATAAATGACGTCACAATATACATAACGTCACAAAAATTAATGACGTCACAAAAATTAATTACGTCACAATATACATAACGTCACAAAAATTAATTACGTCAAAAAATACATAACCTCACAAAAATAAATGACGTCACAAAATACATAACGTCACAAAAATAAATGACGTCACAAAATACATAACGTCACAAAAATAAATGACGTCACAAAATACATAACGTCACAAAAATAAATGACGTCACAAAATACGTAACGTCACAAAATACATTACGTAACAAAAATAAATGACGTCACAAAATACATAACGTCACAAAAATAAATGACGTCACAAAATACATAACGTCACAAAAATAAATGACGTCACAAAATACATAACGTCACAAAATACATAACGTCACAAAAATAAATGACGTCACAAAATACAAAACGTCACAAAAATAAATGACGTCACAAAAAAAATAACGTCAAAAAAATAAATGACGTCACAAAATACGTAACGTCACAAAAATAAATGACGTCAAAAAAAAACATAACGTCACAAAAATAAATGACGTCACAATAATAAATGATGTCACAAAATACATAACGTTACAAAAATAAATGACGTCACAAAATACATAACGTCACAAAAATAAATGACGTCACAAAATACATAACGTCACCAAAAATGACGTCTCAAAATACATAACGTCACAAAAATAAATGACGTCACAAAATACATAACGTCACAAAAATAAATGACGTTACAAAAAACATAACGTCACAAAAATAAATGACATCACAAAATACATAGCGTCACAAAAATAAATGACGTCACAAAATACATAACGTCACAAAAATAAATGACGTCACAAAATACATAACGTCACAAAAACAAATGACGTCACAAAATACATAACGTCACAAAAATAAATGACGTCACAAAATACATAACGTACAAAAATAATTGACGTCACTAAAATTAATTACGTCACAAAATACATAACGTCACAAAAATAAATAACGTCACAAAATACATCACGTCACAAAATACATAACGTCACAAAAATAAATGACGTCACAAAATAAATAAAGTCACAAAAATAAATGACGTCACAAAATACATAACGTCACAAAAATAAATGACGTCACAATATACATAACGTCACAAAAATTAATTACGTCACAAAATACATAACGTCACAAAAATTAATTACGTCAAAAAATACATAACCTCACAAAAATAAATGACGTCACAATAATAAATGACGTCACAAAATACATAACGTCACAAAAATAAATGACGTCACAAAATACATAACGTTACAAAAATAAATGACGTCACAAAATACATAACGTCACAAAAATAAATGACGTCCAAAATACATAACGTCACAAAAAAATGACGTCACAAAATACATAACGTCACAAAAATAAATGACGTCAAAAATACATAACGTCACAAAAATAAATGACGTCACAAAATTAATTACGTCACAAAATACATAACGTCACAAAAATAAATGACGTCACAAAATATTTAACGACACAAAATTAAATGACGTCACAAAATAAATAAAGTCACAAAAATAAATGACGTCACAAAATACATAACGTCACAAAAATAAATGACGTCACAAAATACATAACGTCACAAAATACATAACGTCACAAAAATAAATGACGTCACAAAATACAAAACGTCACAAAAATAAATGACGTCACAAAAAAAATAACGTCAAAAAAATAAATGACGTCACAAAATACGTAACGTCACAAAAATAAATGACGTCAAAAAAAAACATAACGTCACAAAAATAAATGACGTCACAATAATAAATGATGTCACAAAATACATAACGTTACAAAAATAAATGACGTCACAAAATACATAACGTCACAAAAATAAATGACGTCACAAAATACATAACGTCACCAAAAATGACGTCTCAAAATACATAACGTCACAAAAATAAATGACGTCACAAAATACATAACGTCACAAAAATAAATGACGTTACAAAAAACATAACGTCACAAAAATAAATGACATCACAAAATACATAGCGTCACAAAAATAAATGACGTCACAAAATACATAACGTCACAAAAATAAATGACGTCACAAAATACATTACGTCACAAAAACAAATGACGTCACAAAATACATAACGTCACAAAAATAAATGACGTCACAAAATACATAACGTCACAAAAATAATTGACGTCACTAAAATTAATTATGTCACAAAATACATAACGTCACAAAAATAAATAACGTCACAAAATACATCACGTCACAAAATACATAACGTCACAAAAATAAATGACGTCACAAAATAAATAAAGTCACAAAAATAAATGACGTCACAAAATACATAACGTCACAAAAATAAATGACGTCACAATATACATAACGTCACAAAAATTAATGACGTCACAAAAATTAATTACGTCACAAAATACATAACGTCACAAAAATTAATTACGTCAAAAAATACATAACCTCACAAAAATAAATGACGTCACAAAATACATAACGTCACAAAAATAAATGACGTCACAAAATACATAACGTCACAAAAATAAATGACGTCACAAAATACATAACGTCACAAAAATAAATGACGTCACAAAATACGTAACGTCACAAAATACATTACGTAACAAAAATAAATGACGTCACAAAATACATAACGTCACAAAAATAAATGACGTCACAAAATAAATAACGTCACAAAAAAATGACGTCACAAAATACATAATGTCACAAAAATAAATGACGTCACAAAATACATAACGTCACAAAAATAAATGACGTCAAAAAATACATAACCTCACAAAAATAAATGATGTCACAAAATACATAACGTCACAAAAATAAATGACGTCACAAAAATAAATAACGTCACAAAATACATAACGTCACAAAATACATAACGTCACAAAAATAAATGACGTCACAAAATACAAAACGTCACAAAAATAAATGACGTCACAAAAAAAATAACGTCAAAAAATTAAATGACGTCACAAAATACGTAACGTCACAAAAATAAATGACGTCAAAAAATACATAACGTCACAAAAATAAATGACGTCACAAAATACATAACGTCACAAAAATAAATGACGTCACAATAATAAATGACGTCACAAAATACATAACGTCACAAAAATAAATGACGTCACAAAATACATAACGTTACAAAAATAAATGACGTCACAAAATACATAACGTCACAAAAATAAATGACGTCCAAAATACATAACGTCACAAAAAAATGACGTCACAAAATACATAACGTCACAAAAATAAATGACGTCAAAAATACATAACGTCACAAAAATAAATGACGTCACAAAATTAATTACGTCACAAAATACATAACGTCACAAAAATAAATGACGTCACAAAATATTTAACGACACAAAATTAAATGACGTCACAAAATAAATAAAGTCACAAAAATAAATGACGTCACAAAATACATAACGTCACAAAAATAAATGACGTCACAAAATACATAACGTCACAAAATACATAACGTCACAAAAATAAATGACGTCACAAAATACAAAACGTCACAAAAATAAATGACGTCACAAAAAAAATAACGTCAAAAAAATAAATGACGTCACAAAATACGTAACGTCACAAAAATAAATGACGTCAAAAAAAACATAACGTCACAAAAATAAATGACGTCACAATAATAAATGATGTCACAAAATACATAACGTTACAAAAATAAATGACGTCACAAAATACATAACGTCACAAAAATAAATGACGTCACAAAATACATAACGTCACCAAAAATGACGTCTCAAAATACATAACGTCACAAAAATAAATGACGTCACAAAATACATAACGTCACAAAAATAAATGACGTTACAAAAAACATAACGTCACAAAAATAAATGACATCACAAAATACATAGCGTCACAAAAATAAATGACGTCACAAAATACATAACGTCACAAAAATAAATGACGTCACAAAATACATTACGTCACAAAAACAAATGACGTCACAAAATACATAACGTCACAAAAATAAATGACGTCACAAAATACATAACGTCACAAAAATAATTGACGTCACTAAAATTAATTACGTCACAAAATACATAACGTCACAAAAATAAATAACGTCACAAAATACATCACGTCACAAAATACATAACGTCACAAAAATAAATGACGTCACAAAATAAATAAAGTCACAAAAATAAATGACGTCACAAAATACATAACGTCACAAAAATAAATGACGTCACAATATACATAACGTCACAAAAATAAATGACGTCACAAAATACATAACGTCACAAAAATAAATGACGTCACAAAATACGTAACGTCACAAAATACATTACGTAACAAAAATAAATGACGTCACAAAATACATAACGTCACAAAAATAAATGACGTCACAAAATACATAACGTCACAAACATAAATGACGTCCAAAATACATAACGTCACAAAAAAATGACGTCACAAAATACATAACGTCACAAAAATAAATGACGTCAAAAAATACATAACGTCACAAAAATAAATGACGTCACAAAATTAATTACGTCGCAAAATACATAACGTCACAAAAATAAATGACGTC
This sequence comes from Flexamia atlantica, assembly GCA_035578135.1. Taxonomy (NCBI): domain Eukaryota; kingdom Metazoa; phylum Arthropoda; class Insecta; order Hemiptera; family Cicadellidae; genus Flexamia; species Flexamia atlantica. The sequence goes on from JAQJVK010000385.1 coordinate 45,615, forward strand.
ACAAAATATTTAACGACACAAAATTAAATGACGTCACAAAATAAATAAAGTCACAAAAATAAATGACGTCACAAAAATTAATTACGTCACAAAATGCATAACGTCACAAAATACAAAGCGTCACAAAAATAAATAACGTCACAAAATACATAACGTCACAAAATACATAACGTCAAAAAATAAATGACGTTAAAAAATACATAACGTCACAAAAATAAATGACGTCACAAAATACATAACGTCACAAAAATAAATGACGTCACAAAATAAATAACGTCACAAAAAAATGACGTCACAAAATACATAATGTCACAAAAATAAATGACGTCACAAAATACATAACGTCACAAAAATAAATGACGTCAAAAAATACATAACCTCACAAAAATAAATGATGTCACAAAATACATAACGTCACAAAAATAAATGACGTCACAAAAATAAATAACGTCACAAAATACATAACGTCACAAAATACATAACGTCACAAAAATAAATGACGTCACAAAATGCAAAACGTCACAAAAATAAATGACGTCACAAAAAAAATAACGTCAAAAAAATAAATGACGTCACAAAATACGTAACGTCACAAAAATAAATGACGTCAAAAAATACATAACGTCACAAAAATAAATGACGTCACAAAATACATAACGTCACAAAAATAAATGACGTCACAATAATAAATGACGTCACAAAATACATAACGTCACAAAAATAAATGACGTCACAAAATACATAACGTTACAAAAATAAATGACGTCACAAAATACATAACGTCACAAAAATAAATGACGTCCAAAATACATAACGTCACAAAAAAATGACGTCACAAAATACATAACGTCACAAAAATAAATGACGTCAAAAATACATAACGTCACAAAAATAAATGACGTCACAAAATTAATTACGTCACAAAATACATAACGTCACAAAAATAAATGACGTCACAAAATATTTAACGACACAAAATTAAATGACGTCACAAAATAAATAAAGTCACAAAAATAAATGACGTCACAAAAATTAATTACGTCACAAAATGCATAACGTCACAAAATATATAACGTCACAAAAATAAATGACGTCAAAAAATACATAACGTCACAAAAATAAATGACGTCACAAAATACATAACGTCACAAAAATAAATAAAGTCACAAAAATAAATGACGTCACAAAATACATAACGTCACAAAAAATGACGTCACAAAATACATAACGTCAAAAAAATAAATGACGTTAAAAAATACATAACGTCACAAAAATAAATGACGTCACAAAATACATAACGTCACAAAAATAAATGACGTCACAAAATAAATAACGTCACAAAAAAATGACGTCACAAAATACATAATGTCACAAAAATAAATGACGTCACAAAATACATAACGTCACAAAAATAAATGACGTCAAAAAATACATAACCTCACAAAAATAAATGATGTCACAAAATACATAACGTCACAAAAATAAATGACGTCACAAAATACATAACGTCACAAAAATAAATGACGTCACAAAATACATAACGTCACAAAAATAAATGACGTCACAAAATACATAACGTCACAAAAATAAATGACGTCACAAAAATAAATGACGTCACAAAATACATAACGTCACAAAATACATAACGTCACAAAAATAAATGACGTCACAAAATACATAACGTCACAAAAATAAATGACGTCACAAAAAAAATAACGTCAAAAAAATAAATGACGTCACAAAATACGTAACGTCACAAAAATAAATGACGTCAAAAAAAACATAACGTCACAAAAATAAATGACGTCACAAAATACATAACGTTACAAAAATAAATGACGTCACAAAATACATAACGTCACAAAAATAAATGACGTCACAAAATACATAACGTCACAAAAAATGACGTCTCAAAATACATAACGTCACAAAAATAAATGACGTCACAAAATACATAACGTCACAAAAATAAATGACGTTACAAAAAACATAACGTCACAAAAATAAATGACATCACAAAATACATAGCGTCACAAAAATAAATGACGTCACAAAATACATAACGTCACAAAAATAAATGACGTCACAAAATACATAACGTCACAAAAACAAATGACGTCACAAAATACATAACGTCACAAAAATAAATGACGTCACAAAATACATAACGTCACAAAAATAAATGACGTCACTAAAATTAATTACGTCACAAAATACATAACGTCACAAAAATAAATAACGTCACAAAATACATCACGTCACAAAATACATAACGTCACAAAAATAAATGACGTCACAAAATAAATAAAGTCACAAAAATAAATGACGTCACAAAATACATAACGTCACAAAAATAAATGACGTCACAATATACATAACGTCACAAAAATTAATGACGTCACAAAAATTAATTACGTCACAAAATACATAACGTCACAAAAATCAATTACGTCAAAAAATACATAACCTCACAAAAATAAATGACGTCACAAAATACATAACGTCACAAAAATAAATGACGTCACAAAATACATAACGTCACAAAAATAAATGACGTCACTAAAATTAATTACGTCACAAAATACATAACGTCACAAAAATAAATGACGTCACAAAATTAATTACGTCACAAAATACATAACGTCACAAAAATAAATGACGTCACAAAATATTTAACGACACAAAATTAAATGACGTCACAAAATAAATAAAGTCACAAAAATAAATGACGTCACAAAAATTAATTACGTCACAAAATGCATAACGTCACAAAATATATAACGTCACAAAAATAAATGACGTCACAAAAATTAAGTACGTCACAAAATACATAGCGTCACAAAAATAAATAGCGTCACAAAATACATAACGTCACAAAATACATAACGTCATAAAAATAAATGACGTCACAAAATAAATAAAGTCACAAAAATAAATGACGTCACAAAATACATAACGTCACAAAAAATGACGTCACAAAATACATAACGTCACAAAAATAAATGACGTCACAAAATAAATAACGTCACAAAAAAATGACGTCACAAAATACATAATGTCACAAAAATAAATGACGTCACAAAATACATAACGTCAGAAAAATAAATGACGTCAAAAAATACATAACCTCACAAAAATAAATGATGTCACAAAATACATAACGTCATAAAAATAAATGACGTAACAAAAATAAATAACGTCACAAAATACATAACGTCACAAAATACATAACGTCACAAAAATAAATGACGTCACAAAATACAAAACGTCACAAAAATAAATGACGTCACAAAAAAAATAACGTCAAAAAAAAATGACGTCACAAAATACGTAACGTCACAAAAATAAATGACGTCAAAAAATACATAACGTCACAAAAATAAATGACGTCACAATAATAAATGACGTCACAAAATACATAACGTTACAAAAATAAATGACGTCACAAAATACATAACGTCACAAAAATAAATGACGTCACAAAATACATAACGTCACAAAAAATGACGTCTCAAAATACATAACGTCACAAAAATAAATGACGTCACAAAATACATAACGTCACAAAAATAAATGACGTTACAAAAAACATAACGTCACAAAAATAAATGACATCACAAAATACATAGCTTCACAAAAATAAATGACGTCAGAAAATACATAACGTCACAAAAATAAATGATGTCACAAAATACATAACGTCACAAAAACAAATGACGTCACAAAATACATAACGTCACAAAAATAAATGACGATACAAAATACATAACGTCACAAAAATAAATGACGTCACAAAAATTAATTACGTCACAAAATACATAACGTCACAAAAATAAATAACGTCACAAAATACATCACGTCACAAAATACATAACGTCACAAAAATAAATGACGTCACAAAATAAATAAAGTCACAAAAATAAATGACGTCACAAAATACATAACGTCACAAAAATAAATGACGTCACAATATACATAACGTCACAAAAATTAATGACGTCACAAAAATTAATTACGTCACAAAATACATAACGTCACAAAAATTAATAACGTCAAAAAATATATAACCTCACAAAAATAAATGACGTCACAAAATACATTACGTCAAAAAAATAAATGACGTTAAAAAATACATAACGTCACAAAAATAAATGACGTCACAAAATACATAACGTCACAAAAATAAATGACGTCACAAAATAAATAACGTCACAAAAAAATGACGTCACAAAATACATAATGTCACAAAAATAAATGACGTCACAAAATACATACCGTCAAAAAAATAAATGACGTCAAAAAATACATAACCTCACAAAAATAAATGATGTCACAAAATACATAACGTCACAAAAATAAATGACGTCACAAAAATAAATAACGTCACAAAATACATAACGTCACAAAATACATAACGTCACAAAAATAAATGACGTCACAAAATACAAAACGTCACAAAAATAAATGACGTCACAAAAAAATAACGTCAAAAAAATAAATGACGTCACAAAATACGTAACGTCACAAAAATAAATGACGTCAAAAAATACATAACGTCACAAAAATAAATGACGTCACAATAATAAATGACGTCACAAAATACATAACGTTACAAAAATAAATGACGTCACAAAATACATAACGTCACAAAAATAAATGACGTCACAAAATACATAACGTCACACAAAATGACGTCTCAAAATACATAACGTCACAAAAATAAATGACGTCACAAAATACATAACGTCACAAAAATAAATGACGTTACAAAAAACATAACGTCACAAAAATAAATGACATCACAAAATACATAGCTTCACAAAAATAAATGACGTCACAAAATACATAACGTCACAAAAATAAATGACGTCACAAAATACATAACGTCAAAAAAACAAATGACGTCACAAAATACATAACGTCACAAAAATAAATGACGATACAAAATAAATAACGTCACAAAAATAAATGACGTCACAAAAATTAATTACGTCACAAAATACATAACGTCACAAAAATAAATAACGTCACAAAATACATCACGTCACAAAATACATAACGTCACAAAAATAAATGACGTCACAAAATAAATAAAGTCACAAAAATAAATGACGTCACAAAATACATAACGTCACAAAAATTAATAACGTCAAAAAATACATAACCTCACAAAAATAAATGACGTCACAAAATACATAACGTCACAAAAATAAATGACGTCACAAAATACATAACGTCACAAAAATAAATGACGTCACAAAATACATATCGTCATAAAAATAAATGACGTCACAAAAATTAATTACTTCACAAAATACATAACGTCACAAAAATAAATGACGTCACAAAATACGTAACGTCACAAAATACATTACGTCAAAAAAATAAATGACGTCACAAAATACATAACGTCACAAAAATAAATGACGTCAAAAAAAAAATAACGTCACCAAAATAAATGACGTCACATAATACATAACGTCACAAACATAAATGACGTCACAAAATACATAACGTCACAAAAATAAATGACGTCACAAAATACATAACGTCACAAAAATAAATGACGTCACAAAATACATAACGTCACAAAAATAAATGACGTCACAAAATATTTAACGACACAAAATTAAATGACGTCACAAAATACATATTTCAAAAAATACATAACGTCACAAAAATAAATGACGTCACAAAATACATAACGTCACAAAAATAAATGACGTCACAAAATACATAACGTCACAAATATAAATGACGTCACAATAATAAATGACGTCACAAAATACATAACGTCACAAAAATAAATGACGTCACAAAATACATAACGTCACAAAAATAAATGACGTCACAAAAATTAATTACGTCACAAAATACATAACGTCACAAAATATATAACGTCACAAAAATAAATGACGTCACAAAAATTAATAAGGTCACAAAATACATAACGTCACAAAAATAAATAACGTCACAAAATACATAACGTCACAAAATACATAAAGTCACAAAAATAAATGACGTCACAAAATAAATAAAGTCACAAAAATAAATGACGTCACAAAATACATAACGTCACAAAAATAAATGACGTCACAAAATACATAACGTCACAAATATAAATGACGTCACAATAATAAATGACGTCACAAAATACATAACGTCACAAAAATAAATGAAGTCACAAAATACATAACGTCACAAAATTAATGACGTCACAAAAATTAATTACGTCACAAAATACATAACGTCACAAAAATTAATTACGTCAAAAAATACATAACCTCACAAAAATAAATGACGTCACAAAATACATAACGTCACAAAAATAAATGACGTCACAAAATACATAACGTCACAAAAATAAATGACGTCACAAAAATTAATTACGTCACAAAATACATAACGTCACAAAATATATAACGTCACAAAAATAAATGACGTCACAAAAATTAATTAGGTCACAAAATACATAACGTCACAAAAATAAATAACGTCACAAAATACATAACGTCACAAATTACATAACGTCACAAAAATAAATAACGTCACAAAATACATAACGTCACAAAATACATAACGTCACAAAAATAAATGACGTCACAAAATAAATAAAGTCACAAAAATAAATGACGTCACAAAATGCATAACGTCACAAAAATAAATGACGTCACGAAATACATAACGTTACAAAAATAAATGACGTCACAAAATATTTAACGACAAAAAATTAAATGACGTCACAAAATACATATTTCATAAAATACATAACGTCACAAAAATAAATGACGTCACAAAATACATAACGTCACAAAAATAAATGACGTCACAAAATACATAACGTCACAAAAATAAATGACGTCACAAAATACATAATGTCACAAAAACAAATGACGTCACAAAATACATAACGTCACAAAAATAAATGACGTCACAAAATACATAACGTCACAAAAATAAATGACGTCACAAAAATTAATTACGTCACAAAATACATAACGTCACAAAATATATAACGTTCCAAAAATAAATGACGTCACAAAAATTAATTAAGTCACAAAATACATAACGTCACAAAAATAAATAACGTCACAAAATACATAACGTCACAAAATACATAACGTCACAAAAATAAATGACGTCACAAAATAAATAAAGTCACAAAAATAAATGACGTCACAAAATGCATAACGTCACAAAAATAAATGATGTCAAAATACATAACGTCACAAAAATAAATGACGTCACAAAATACATAACGTCACAAAATACATAACGTCACAAAAATAAATGACGTCACAAAATAAATAAAGTCACAAAAATAAATGACGTCACAAAATGCATAACGTCACAAAAATAAATGACGTCAAAATAATAAATGACGTCACAAAATACATAACGTCACAAAAATAAATGACGTCACAAAATATATAACGTTACAAAAATAAATGACGTCACAAAATACATATCGTCACAAAAATACATGACGTCACAAAAAAATGACGTCACAAAATACATAACGTCACAAAAATAAATGACGTCAAAAAATACATAACGTCACAAAAATAAATGACGTCACAAAATTAATTACGTCACAAAATACATAACGTCACAAAAATAAATGACGTCACAAAATATTTAACGACACAAAATTAAATGACGTCACAAAATAAATAAAGTCACAAAAATAAATGACGTCACAAAAATTAATTACGTCACAAAATGCATAACGTCACAAAATATATAACGTCACAAAAATAAATGACGTCACAAAAATTAAGTACGTCACAAAATACATAGCGTCACAAAAATAAATAACGTCACAAAATACATAACGTCACAAAAATAAATGACGTCACAAAATAAATAAAGTCACAAAAATAAATGACGTCACAAAATACGTAACGTCACAAAATTTAATGACGTCACAAAATACATAACGTCACAAAAATAAATGACGTCACAAAATACATAACGTCACAAAAATAAATGACGTCACAAAATACATAACGTCATAAAATACATAACGTCACAAAAAATGACGTCACAAAATACATAACGTCAAAAAAATAAATGACGTTACAAAATACATATCGTCACAAAAATAAATGACGTCACAAAATACATAACGTCACAAAAATAAATGACGTCACAAAATACATAACGTCACAAAAAAAATGACGTCAAAAAATACATAATGTCACAAAAATAAATGACGACCCAAAATACATAACGTCACAAAAATAAATGACGTCACAAAATACATAACGTCACAAAAATAAATGACGTCACAAATAACATAACGTCACAAAAATAAATGACGTTACAAACATAATGACGTCACAAAATACATATTGTCACAAAAATAAATGACGTCACAAAATACATAACGTCACAAAAATAAATGACGTCACAAAATACATAACGTCAAAAAAATGACGTCACAAAATACATAACGTCATAAAAATAAATGACGTCACAAAAATTAATTACTTCACAAAATACATAACGTCACAAAAATAAATGACGTCACAAAATACATAACGTCACAAAATACATTACGTCACAAAAATAAATGACGTCACAAAATACATAACGTAACAAAAATAAATAACGTCACAAAATACATAACGTCACAAAAATAAAGGACGTCACAAAAATTAATTACGTCACAAAATACATAACGTCACAAAAATAAATGACGTCAAAAAATACAAAACCTCACAAAAATAAATGATGTCACAAAATACATAACGTCACAAAAATAAATGACGTCACAAAATACATAACGTCAATAAAATAAATGACTTCACAAAATACATAACGTCACAAAAATAAATGACGTCACAAAAATAAATAACGTCACAAAATACATAACGTCACAAAATACATTTCTTCACAAAAATAAATGACGTCACAAAATACATAACGTCACAAAAACAAATGACGTCACAAAATACATAACGTCAAAAAAATAAATGACTTCACAAAATACATAACGTCACAAAAATAAATGACGTCACAAAATACATAACGTCACAAAAATAAATGACGTCACAATAATAAATGACGTCACAATAATAAATGACGTCACAAAATACATAACGTCACAAAAATAAATGACGTCACAAAATACATAACGTTACAAAAATAAATGACGTCACAAAATACATAACGTCACAAAAATAAATGACGTCACAAAATACATAACGTCACAAAAAATGACGTCACAAAATACATAACGTCACAAAAATAAATGACGTCACAAAATACATAACGTCAAAAAATAAATGACGTTACAAAAAACATAACGTCACAAAAATAAATGACGTCACAAAATACATAACGTCACAAAAATAAATGACGTCACAAAATACAAAACGTCACAAAAACAAATGACGTCACAAAATACATAACGTCAAAAAAATAAATGACGTCACAAAATACATAACGTCACAAAAATAAATAACGTCACAAAATACATAATGTCACAAAATACATAACGTCACAAAAATAAATGACGTTACAAAATAAATAAAGTCACAAATATAAATGACGTCACAAAATACATAACGTCACAAAAATAAATGACGTCACAAAATACATAACGTCACAAAATTAAATACGTCACAAAATACATAACGTCACAAAAATAAATGACGTCACAAAATATTTAACGACACAAAATTAAATGACGTCACAAAATAAATAAAGTCACAAAAATAAATGACGTCACAAACATTAATTACGTCACAAAATGCATAACGTCACAAAATATATAACGTCACAAAAATAAATGACGTCACAAAAATTAAGTACGTCACAAAATACATAGCGTCACAAAAATAAATAACGTCACAAAATACATAACGTCACAAAATACATAACGTCACAAAAATAAATGACGTCACAAAATACATAACGTCACAAAAATTAATGACGTCACAAAATACATAACGTCATAAAAATAAATGACGTCACAAAATACATAACGTCAGAAAAATAAATGACGTCAAAAATACATAACCTCACAAAAATAAATGATGTCACAAAATACATAACGTCATAAAAATAAATGACGTCACAAAAATAAATAACGTCACAAAATACATAACGTCACAAAATACATATCGTCACAAAAATAAATGACGTCACAAAATACAAAACGTCACAAAAATAAATGACGTCACAAAAAAAATAACGTCAAAAAAAATGACGTCACAAAATACGTAACGTCACAAAAATAAATGACGTCAAAAAATACATAACGTCACAAAAATAAATGACGTCACAATAATAAATGACGTCACAAAATACATAACGTTACAAAAATAAATGACGTCACAAAATACATAACGTCACAAAAATAAATGACGTCACAAAATACATAACGTCACAAAAAATGACGTCTCAAAATACATAACGTCACAAAAATAAATGACGTCACAAAATACATAACGTCACAAAAATAAATGACGTTACAAAAAACATAACGTCACAAAAATAAATGACATCACAAAATACATAGCTTCACAAAAATAAATGACGTCAGAAAATACATAACGTCACAAAAATAAATGATGTCACAAAATACATAACGTCACAAAAACAAATGACGTCACAAAATACATAACGTCACAAAAATAAATGACGATACAAAATACATAACGTCACAAAAATAAATGACGTCACAAAAATTAATTACGTCACAAAATACATAACGTCACAAAAATAAATAACGTCACAAAATACATCACGTCACAAAATACATAACGTCACAAAAATAAATGACGTCACAAAATAAATAAAGTCACAAAAATAAATGACGTCACAAAATACATAACGTCACAAAAATAAATGACGTCACAATATACATAACGTCACAAAAATTAATGACGTCACAAAAATTAATTACGTCACAAAATACATAACGTCACAAAAATTAATAACGTCAAAAAATATATAACCTCACAAAAATAAATGACGTCACAAAATACATTACGTCAAAAAAATAAATGACGTTAAAAAATACATAACGTCACAAAAATAAATGACGTCACAAAATACATAACGTCACAAAAATAAATGACGTCACAAAATAAATAACGTCACAAAAAAATGACGTCACAAAATACATAATGTCACAAAAATAAATGACGTCACAAAATACATACCGTCAAAAAAATAAATGACGTCAAAAAATACATAACCTCACAAAAATAAATGATGTCACAAAATACATAACGTCACAAAAATAAATGACGTCACAAAAATAAATAACGTAACAAAATACATAACGTCACAAAATACATAACGTCACAAAAATAAATGACGTCACAAAATACAAAACGTCCAAAAATTAATGACGTCACAAACAAAATAACGTCAAAAAAATAAATGACGTCACAAAATACGTAACGTCACAAAAATAAATGACGTCAAAAAATACATAACGTCACAAAAATAAATGACGTCACAATAATAAATGACGACACAAAATACATAACGTTACAAAAATAAATGACGTCACAAAATACATAACGTCACAAAAATAAATGACGTCACAAAATACATAACGTCACACAAAATGACGTCTCAAAATACATAACGTCACAAAAATAAATGACGTCACAAAATACATAACGTCACAAAAATAAATGACGTTACAAAAAACATAACGTCACAAAAATAAATGACATCACAAAATACATAGCTTCACAAAAATAAATGACGTCACAAAATACATAACGTCACAAAAATAAATGACGTCACAAAATACATAACGTCAAAAAAACAAATGACGTCACAAAATACATAACGTCACAAAAATAAATGACGATACAAAATAAATAACGTCACAAAAATAAATGACGTCACAAAAATTAATTACGTCACAAAATACATAACGTCACAAAAATAAATAACGTCACAAAATACATCACGTCACAAAATACATAACGTCACAAAAATAAATGACGTCACAAAATAAATAAAGTCACAAAAATAAATGACGTCACAAAATACATAACGTCACAAAAATTAATAACGTCAAAAAATACATAACCTCACAAAAATAAATGACGTCACAAAATACATAACGTCACAAAAATAAATGACGTCACAAAATACATAACGTCACAAAAATAAATGACGTCACAAAATACATATCGTCATAAAAATAAATGACGTCACAAAAATTAATTACTTCACAAAATACATAACGTCACAAAAATAAATGACGTCACAAAATACGTAACGTCACAAAATACATTACGTCACAAAAATAAATGACGTCACAAAATACATAACGTCACAAAAATAAATGACGTCACAAAATACATAACGTCACCAAAATAAATGACGTCACATAATACATAACGTCACAAACATAAATGACGTCACAAATTACATAACGTCACAAAAATAAATGACGTCACAAAATACATAACGTCACAAAAATAAATGACGTCACAATAATAAATGACGTCACAAAATACATAACGTCACAAAAATAAATGACGTCACAAAATACATAACGTTACAAAAATAAATAACGTCACAAAATACATAACGTCACAAAAATAAATGACGTCACAAAATACATAACGTCACAACAAAAATGACGTCACAAAATACATAACGTCACAAAAATAAATGACGTCAAAAAATATATAACGTCACAAAAATAAATGACGTCACAAAATACATAACGTTACAAAAATAAATGACGTCACAAAATATTTAACGACACAAAATTAAATGACGTCACAAAATACATATTTCATAAAATACATAACGTCACAAAAATAAATGACGTCACAAAATACATAACGTCACAAAAATAAATGACGTCACAAAATACATAACGTCACAAATATAAATGACGTCACAATAATAAATGACGTCACAAAATACATAACGTCACAAAAATAAATGACGTCACAAAATACATAACGTCACAAAAATAAATGACGTCACAAAAATTAATTACGTCACAAAATACATAACGTCACAAAATATATAACGTCACAAAAATAAATGACGTCACAAAAATTAATTAGGTCACAAAATACATAACGTCACAAAAATAAATAACGTCACAAAATACATAACGTCACAAAATACATAACGTCACAAAAATAAATGACGTCACAAAATAAATAAAGTCACAAAAATAAATGACGTCACAAAATACATAACGTCACAAAAATAAATGACGTCACAAAATACATAACGTCACAAATATAAATGACGTCACAATAATAAATGACGTCACAAAATACATAACGTCACAAAAATAAATGAAGTCACAAAATACATAACGTCACAAAATTAATGACGTCACAAAAATTAATTACGTCACAAAATACATAACGTCACAAAAATTAATTACGTCAAAAAATACATAACCTCACAAAAATAAATGACGTCACAAAATACATAACGTCACAAAAATAAATGACGTCACAAAATACATAACGTCACAAAAATAAATGACGTCACAAAAATTAATTACGTCACAAAATACATAACGTCACAAAATATATAACGTCACAAAAATAAATGACGTCACAAAAATTAATTAGGTCACAAAATACATAACGTCACAAAAATAAATAACGTCACAAAATACATAACGTCACAAATTACATAACGTCACAAAAATAAATAACGTCACAAAATACATAACGTCACAAAATACATAACGTCACAAAAATAAATGACGTCACAAAATAAATAAAGTCACAAAAATAAATGACGTCACAAAATGCATAACGTCACAAAAATAAATGACGTCACGAAATACATAACGTTACAAAAATAAATGACGTCACAAAATATTTAACGACAAAAAATTAAATGACGTCACAAAATACATATTTCATAAAATACATAACGTCACAAAAATAAATGACGTCACAAAATACATAACGTCACAAAAATAAATGACGTCACAAAATACATAACGTCACAAAAATAAATGACGTCACAAAATACATAAGGTCACAAAAACAAATGACGTCACAAAATACATAACGTCACAAAAATAAATGACGTCACAAAATACATAACGTCACAAAAATAAATGACGTCACAAAAATTAATTACGTCACAAAATACATAACGTCACAAAATATATAACGTTCCAAAAATAAATGACGTCACAAAAATTAATTAAGTCACAAAATACATAACGTCACAAAAATAAATAACGTCACAAAATACATAACGTCACAAAATACATAACGTCACAAAAATAAATGACGTCACAAAATAAATAAAGTCACAAAAATAAATGACGTCACAAAATGCATAACGTCACAAAAATAAATGATGTCACAAAATACATAACGTCACAAAAATAAATGACGTCATAAAATACATAACGTCACAAAAATAAATGACGTCACAAAAATTTATTACGTCACGAAAATAAATAACGTCACAAAATACATAACGTCACAAAATACATAGCGGCACAAAAATAAAAGACGTCACAAAGTACATAACGTCACAAAAATAAATGACGTCACAAAATACAAAACGTCAAAAAAATAAATGACGTCAAAAAAATATAAAACGTCACAAAAATAAATGACGTCACAAAATACATAACGTCACAAAAATAAATGACGTCAAAATAATAAATGACGTCACAAAATACATAACGTCACAAAAATAAATGACGTCACAAAATATATAACGTTACAAAAATAAATGACGTCACAAAATACATATCGTCACAAAAATACATGACGTCACAAAAAAATGACGTCACAAAATACATAACGTCACAAAAATAAATGACGTCAAAAATACATAACGTCACAAAAATAAATGACGTCACAAAATTAATTACGTCACAAAATACATAACGTCAAGAAAATAAATGACGTCACAAAATATTTAACGACACAAAATTAAATGACGTCACAAAATAAATAAAGTCACAAAAATAAATGACGTCACAAAAATTAATTACGGCACAAAATGCATAACGTCACAAAATATATAACGTCACAAAAATAAATGACGTCACAAAAATTAAGTACGTCACAAAATACATAGCGTCACAAAAATAAATAACGTCACAAAATACATAACGTCACAAAAATAAATGACGTCACAAAATAAATAAAGTCACAAAAATAAATGACGTCACAAAATACATAACGTCACAAAATTTAATGACGTCACAAAATACATAACGTCACAAAAATAAATGACGTCACAAAATACATAACGTCACAAAAATAAATGACGTCACAAAATACATAACGTCATAAAATACATAACGTCACAAAAAATGACGTCACAAAATACATAACGTCAAAAAAATAAATGACGTTACAAAATACATATCGTCACAAAAATAAATGACGTCACAAAATACATAACGTCACAAAAATAAATGACGTCACAAAATACATAACGTCACAAAAAAATGACGTCAAAAAATACATAATGTCACAAAAATAAATGACGACCCAAAATACATAACGTCACAAAAATAAATGACGTCACAAAATACATAACGTCACAAAAATAAATGACGTCACAAAATACATAACGTCACAAAAATAAATGACGTCACAAACATAATGACGTCACAAAATACATATTGTCACAAAAATAAATGACGTCACAAAATACATAACGTCACAAAAATAAATGACGTCACAAAATACATAACGTCAAAAAAATGACGTCACAAAATACATAACGTCATAAAAATAAATGACGTCACAAAAATTAATTACTTCACAAAATACATAACGTCACAAAAATAAATGACGTCACAAAATACATAACGTCACAAAATACATTACGTCACAAAAATAAATGACGTCACAAAATACATAACGTCACAAAAATAAATAACGTCACAAAATACATAACGTCACAAAAATAAAGGACGTCACAAAAATTAATTACGTCACAAAATACATAACGTCACAAAAATAAATGACGTCAAAAAATACAAAACCTCACAAAAATAAATGATGTCACAAAATACATAACGTCACAAAAATAAATGACGTCACAAAATACATAACGTCAAAAAAATAAATGACTTCACAAAATACATAACGTCACAAAAATAAATGACGTCACAAAAATAAATAACGTCACAAAATACGTAACGTCACAAAATACATTTCTTCACAAAAATAAATGACGTCACAAAATACATAACGTCACAAAAACAAATGACGTCACAAAATACATAACGTCAAAAAAATAAATGACTTCACAAAATACATAACGTCACAAAAATAAATGACGTCACAAAATACATAACGTCACAAAAATAAATGACGTCACAATAATAAATGACGTCACAATAATAAATGACGTCACAAAATACATAACGTCACAAAAATAAATGACGTCACAAAATACATAACGTTACAAAAATAAATGACGTCACAAAATACATAACGTCACAAAAATAAATGACGTCACAAAATACATAACGTCACAAAAAATGACGTCACAAAATACATAACGTCACAAAAATAAATGACGTCACAAAATACATAACGTCAAAAAATAAATGACGTTACAAAAAACATAACGTCACAAAAATAAATGACGTCACAAAATACATAACGTCACAAAAATAAATGACGTCACAAAATACAAAACGTCACAAAAACAAATGACGTCACAAAATACATAACGTCAAAAAAATAAATGACGTCACAAAATACATAACGTCACAAAAATAAATAACGTCACAAAATACATAATGTCACAAAATACATAACGTCACAAAAATAAATGACGTTACAAAATAAATAAAGTCACAAAAATAAATGACGTCACAAAATACATAACGTCACAAAAATAAATAACGTCACAAAATACATAACGTCACAAAATTAAATACGTCACAAAATACATAACGTCACAAAAATAAATGACGTCACAAAATATTTAACGACACAAAATTAAATGACGTCACAAAATAAATAAAGTCACAAAAATAAATGACGTCACAAACATTAATTACGTCACAAAATGCATAACGTCACAAAATATATAACGTCACAAAAATAAATGACGTCACAAAAATTAAGTACGTCACAAAATACATAGCGTCACAAAAATAAATAACGTCACAAAATACATAACGTCACAAAATACATAACGTCACAAAAATAAATGACGTCACAAAATATATAAAGTCACAAAAATAAATGACGTCACAAAATACATAACGTCACAAAAATTAATGACGTCACAAAATACATAACGTCACAAAAATAAATGACGTCACAAAATACATAACGTCACAAAAATAAATGACGTCACAAAATACATAACGTCATAAAATACATAACGTCACAAAAAATGACGTCACAAAATACATAACGTCAAAAAAATAAATAACGTCACAAAATACATAACGTCACTAAAATAAATGACGTCAAAAAATACATAACGTCACAAAAATAAATGACGTCACAAACATAATGACGTCACAAAATACATATTGTCACAAAAATAAATGACGTCACAAAATACATAACGTCACAAAAATAAATGACGTCACAAAATACATAACGTCAAAAAAATGACGTCACAAAATACATAACGTCATAAAAATAAATGACGTCACAAAAATTAATTACTTCACAAAATACATAACGTCACAAAAATAAATGACGTCACAAAATACATAACGTCACAAAATAAATTACGTCACAAAAATAAATGAAGTCACAAAATACATAACGTCACAAAAATAAATAACGTCACAAAAATTAATTACGTCACATATTACATAACGTCACAAAAATAAATGACGTCAAAAAATACAAAACCTCACAAAAATAAATGATGTCACAAAATACATAACGTCACAAAAATAAATGACGTCACAAAATACATAACGTCACAAAAATAAATGACGTCACAAAATACATAACGTCACAAAAATAAATGACGTCACAAAATACATAACGTCACAAAAATAAATGACGTCACAAAAATAAATAACGTCACAAAATACATAGCGTCACAAAATACATAACGTCACAAAAATAAATGACGTCACAAAATACATAACGTCACAAAAATAAATGACGTCACAAAATACATAACGTCAAAAAAATAAATGACGTCACAAAATACATAACGTCACAAAAATAAATGACGTCACAAAAATAAATAACGTCACAAAATACATAGCGTCACAAAATACATAACGTCACAAAAATAAATGACGTCACAAAATACATAACGTCACAAAAATAAATGACGTCACAAAATACATAACGTCACAAAAATAAATGACGTCACAAAATACATAACGTCAAAAAAATAAATGACGTCACAAAATACATAACGTCACAAAAATAAATGACGTCACAAAATACATAACGTCACAAAAATAAATGACGTCACAATAATAAATGACGTCACAAAATACATAACGTCACAAAAATAAATGACGTCACAAAATACATAACGTTACAAAAAAATGACGTCACAAAATACATAACGTCACAAAAATAAATGACGTCACAAAATACATAACGTCACAAAAAATGACGTCACAAAATACATAACGTCACAAAAATAAATGACGTCACAAAATACATAACGTCACAAAAATAAATGACGTCACAAAATACATAACGTCATAAAATACATAACGTCACAAAAAATGACGTCACAAAATACATAACGTCAAAAAAATAAATGACGTTACGAAATACATAACGTCACAAAAATAAATGACGTCACAAAATACATAACGTCACAAAAATAAATGACGTCAGAAAATACATAACGTCACAAAAAAATGACGTCACAAAATACATAATGTCACAAAAATAAATGACGTCCCAAAATACATAACGTCACAAAAATAAATGACGTCACAAAATACATAACGTCACAAAAATAAATGACGTCACAAAAATTAATTACGTCACAAAATACATAACGTCACAAAAATAAATGACGTCAAAAAATACAAAACCTCACAAAAATAAATGATGTCACAAAATACATAACGTCACAAAAATAAATGACGTCACAAAATACATAACGTCACAAAAATAAATGACGTCACAAAATACATAACGTCACAAAAATAAATGACGTCACAAAATACATAACGTCACAAAAATAAATGACGTCAGAAAATACATAACGTCACAAAAAAATGACGTCACAAAATACATAACGTCAAAAAAATAAATGACGTCACAAAATACATAACGTCACAAAAATAAATAACGTCACAAAATACATAACGTCACAAAATACATAACGTCACAAAAATAAATGACGTCACAAAATAAATAAAGTCACAAAAATAAATGACGTCACAAAATACATAACGTCACAAAAATAAATGACGTCACAAAATACATAACGTCACAAAATTAAATACGTCACAAAATACATAACGTCACAAAAATAAATGACGTCACAAAATATTTAACGACACAAAATTAAATGACGTCACAAAATAAATAAAGTCACAAAAATAAATGACGTCACAAACATTAATTACGTCACAAAATGCATAACGTCACAAAATATATAACGTCACAAAAATAAATGACGTCACAAAAATTAAGTACGTCACAAAATACATAGCGTCACAAAAATAAATAACGTCACAAAATACATAACGTCACAAAATACATAACGTCACAAAAATAAATGACGTCACAAAATAAATAAAGTCACAAAAATAAATGACGTCACAAAATACATAACGTCACAAAAATTAATGACGTCACAAAATACATAACGTCACAAAAATAAATGACGTCACAAAATACATAACGTCACAAAAATAAATGACGTCACAAAATACATAACGTCATAAAATACATAACGTCACAAAAAATGACGTCACAAAATACATAACGTCAAAAAAATAAATGACGTCACAAAATACATAACGTCACAAAAATAAATGACGTCAAAAAATACATAACGTCACAAAAATAAATGACGTCACAAACATAATGACGTCACAAAATACATATTGTCACAAAAATAAATGACGTCACAAAATACATAACGTCACAAAAATAAATGACGTCACAAAATACATAACGTCAAAAAAAATGACGTCACAAAATACATAACGTCATAAAAATAAATGACGTCACAAAAATTAATTACTTCACAAAATACATAACGTCACAAAAATAAATGACGTCACAAAATACATAACGTCACAAAATATATTACGTCACAAAAATAAATGACGTCACAAAATACATAACGTCACAAAAATAAATAACGTCACAAAAATTAATTACGTCACATATTACATAACGTCACAAAAATAAATGACGTCAAAAAATACAAAACCTCACAAAAATAAATGATGTCACAAAATACATAACGTCACAAAAATAAATGACGTCACAAAATACATAACGTCACAAAAATAAATGACGTCACAAAATACATAACGTCACAAAAATAAATGACGTCACAAAATACATAACGTCACAAAAATAAATGACGTCACAAAAATAAATAACGTCACAAAATACATAGCGTCACAAAATACATAACGTCACAAAAATAAATGACGTCACAAAATACATAACGTCACAAAAATAAATGACGTCACAAAATACATAACGTCAAAAAAATAAATGACGTCACAAAATACATAACGTCACAAAAATAAATGACGTCACAAAATACATAACGTCACAAAAATAAATGACGTCACAATAATAAATGACGTCACAAAATACATAACGTCACAAAAATAAATGACGTCACAAAATACATAACGTTACAAAAAAATGACGTCACAAAATACATAACGTCACAAAAATAAATGACGTCACAAAATACATAACGTCACAAAAAATGACGTCACAAAATACATAACGTCACAAAAATAAATGACGTCACAAAATACATAACGTCACAAAAATAAATGACGTCACAAAATACATAACGTCATAAAATACATAACGTCACAAAAAATGACGTCACAAAATACATAACGTCAAAAAAATAAATGACGTTACAAAATACATAACGTCACAAAAATAAATGACGTCACAAAATACATAACGTCACAAAAATAAATGACGTCAGAAAATACATAACGTCACAAAAAAATGACGTCACAAAATACATAATGTCACAAAAATAAATGACGTCCCAAAATACATAACGTCACAAAAATAAATGACGTCACAAAATACATAACGTCACAAAAATAAATGACGTCAAAAAATACATAACGTCACAAAAATAAATGACGTCACAAAAATTAATTACGTCACAAAATACATAACGTCACAAAAATAAATGACGTCAAAAAATACAAAACCTCACAAAAATAAATGATGTCACAAAATACATAACGTCACAAAAATAAATGACGTCACAAAATACATAACGTCACAAAAATAAATGACGTCACAAAATACATAACGTCACAAAAATAAATGACGTCACAAAATACATAACGTCAAAAAAATAAATGACTTCACAAAATACATAACGTCACAAAAATAAATGACGTCACAAAATACATAACGTCACAAAAATAAATGACGTCACAATAATAAATGACGTCACAATAATAAATGACGTCACAAACTACATAACGTCACAAAAATAAATGACGTCACAAAATACATAACGTTACAAAAATAAATGACGTCACAAAATACATAACGTCACAAAAATAAATGACGTCACAAAATACATAACGTCACAAAAAATGACGTCACAAAATACATAACGTCACAAAAATAAATGACGTCACAAAATACATAACGTCACAAAAATAAATGACGTTACAAAAAACATAACGTCACAAAAATAAATGACGTCACAAAATACATAACGTCACAAAAATAAATGACGTCACAAAATACAAAACGTCACAAAAACAAATGACGTCACAAAATACATAACGTCAAAAAAATAAATGACGTCACAAAATACATAACGTCACAAAAATAAATAACGTCACAAAATACATAACGTCACAAAATACATAACGTCACAAAAATAAATGACGTCACAAAATAAATAAAGTCACAAAAATAAATGACGTCACAAAATACATAACGTCACAAAAATAAATGACGTCACAAAATACATAACGTCACAAAATTAAATACGTCACAAAATACATAACGTCACAAAAATAAATGACGTCACAAAATATTTAACGACACAAAATTAAATGACGTCACAAAATAAATAAAGTCACAAAAATAAATGACGTCACAAACATTAATTACGTCACAAAATGCATAACGTCACAAAATATATAACGTCACAAAAATAAATGACGTCACAAAAATTAAGTACGTCACAAAATACAT
>JAQJVK010000386.1:0-67768 GCA_035578135.1 Flexamia atlantica
TGTCAAACTTAGACAAATCGTTTTCCGCACATCGCATAGCGACTAATTTAATCACCCATATTTCCAAAACCTAAGTTTTTAAGGTAACTTGGGTGGTACAGTACTAAAGTTCTGCACCTATTCTATCATCCTATGTGTACGTCATGTTGGCACACTTCCGTATTTATTTTATATTTCATGTCAAACTTAGGCGGATCGCTTCCCACACATCCAAAGCGACTATTTTAATCACCCGTATTTCCAAAACCTAAGTTTTGACGATAACCTGAGTGGTATAATAATATAATTCTAATCCTATTCTATCACCCAATGTGTACGTCATGTATCCAAAATTCCGTATTTATTTGTATATTTCATGTCAAACTTTGACAAATCGTTGTCCGCACATCGCATAGCGACTAATTTAATCAACCATATATCCAATTGTTACGGTAACTTGGGTGGTATAATACAGAAGTTCTGGTCCTATTCTATCACCCTATGTGTACGTCATGTATCCACAATTCCGTATTTATTTTTATATTTCATGTCAAACTTAGACAAATCGTTGTCCGCACATCGCATAGCGACTAATTTAATCACCCATATTTCCAAAACCTAAGTTTTTAAGGTAACTTGGGTGGTATAGTACTAAAGTTCTGGTCCTATTCTTTCATCCTACGTGTACGTCATACTGACACACTGCCGTATTTATTTTATATTTTATGTCAAACTTAGGTGGATTGCTGTCCACACATCCAAAGCGACTATTTTAATCACCCGTATTTCCAAAACCTAAGTTTTTAAGGTAACTTGGGTGGTATAGTACTAAAGTTCTGGACCTATTCTATCATCCTATGTGTACGTCATGTTGGCACACCTCCGTATTTTTTTTATATTTCGTGTCAAACTTCGACAAATCTCTGTCCGCACATCTCAATGCGACTACTTTAATCAGCCATATTTCCAAAACCTAAGTTTTTACGGTAACTTGGGTGGTATAATACAGAAGTTCTGGTCCTATTCTATCACCCTATATGTACGTAATGTTGGCACACCTCCGTATTTATTATTATATTTCATGTCATACTTCTACAAATCGTTGTCCGCACATCGCATAGCTACTAATTTAATCACCCATATATCCAAAACCTAAGATTTTAAGGTAACTTGGGTGGTATAGTACAGAAGTTCTGGTCCTATTATTCACCCTATGTGTACGTCATGTATCCACAATTCCGTATTTATTTTTATATTTCATGTCAAACTTAGACAAACACTTCCGTATTTATTTTATTTTTCATGTCATACTTTGACAAATCGCTTTCCGCACATCTCAATTCGACTACTTTATTCAGCCATATTTCCAAAACCTAAGTTTTTACGGTAACTTGGGTGGTATAATACAGGAGTTCTGGTCCTATTCTATCACAGTACGTGTACGTCATGTATCCACAATTCCGTATTTATTTTTATATTTCATGTCAAACTTAGACAAATCGTTGTCCGCACATCGCATAGCGACTAATTTAATCACCCATATTTCCAAAACCTAAGGGTTTTAGGTAACTTGGGTGGTATAATACTAAATTTCAGGACCTATTCTATCATCCTATGTGTACGTCATGTTTGCACACTTCCGTATTTATTTTATTTTTCATGTCATACTTTGACAAATCGTTGTCCGCACATCGCATAGCGACTAATTTAATCACCCATATTTCCAAAACCTAAGTTTTTACGGTAACTTGGGTGGTATAATACAGAAGTTCTGGTCCTATTCTATCACCCTATGTGTACGTCATGTATCCACAATTCCGTATTTATTTTTATATTTCATGTCAAACCTAGACAAATCGTTGTCCGCACATCTCAATGCGACTACTTTAATCAGCCATGTTTCCAAAACCTAAGTTTTTACGGTAACTTGGGTGGTATAATACAGAAGTTCTGGTCCTATTCTATCACCCTACGTGTACGTTATGTTGGCATACCTCCGTATTTATTATTATATTTCATGTCATACTTAGACAAATCGTTGTCCGCACATCGCATAGCGACTAATTTAATCACCCATATTTCCAAAACCTAAGTTTTTACGGTAACTTGGGTGGTATAGTACTAAAGTTCTGGTCCTATTCTTTCATCCTACGTGTACGTCATGCTGACACACTGCCGTATTTATTTTATATTTTATGTCAAACTTAGGTGGATCGCTGTCCACACATCCAAAGCGACTATTTTAATCACCCGTATTTCCAAAACCTAAGTTTTTAAGGTAACTTGGGTGGTATGGTACTAAAGTTCTGGACCTATTCTATCATCCTATGTGTACGTCATGTTGGCACACCTCCGTATTTTTTTTATATTTCGTGTCAAACTTCGACAAATCTCTGTCCGCACATCTCAATGCGACTAATTTAATCACCCATATTTCCAAAACCTACGTTTTTACGGTAACTTGGGTGGTATAATACAGAAGTTCTGGTCCTATTCTATCACTTTATGTGTACGTCTTGTTGACACACTTCCGTATTTATTTTATATTTCATGTCAAACTTAGGTGGATCGCTGTCCACACATCCAAAGCGACTATTTTAATCACCCGTATTTCCAAAACCTATGTTTTGACGGTAACCTGAGTGGTATAATAATATAGTTTTAATCCTATTCTATCACCCAATGTGTACGTCATGTATCCAAAGTTCCGTATTTATTTTTATATTTCGTGTCAAACTTAGACAAATCGTTGTCCGCACATCGCATAGCGACTAATTTAATCACCCATATTTCCAAAACCTAAGTTTTTACGGTAACTTGGGTGGTATGGTACTAAAGTTCTGGTCCTATTCTATCATCCTATGTGTACGTCATGTTGGCACACTTCTGTATTTATTTTATTTTTCATGTCATACTTTGACAAATCGCTGTCCGCACATCTCAATGCGACTACTTTAATCAGCCATATTTCCAAAACCTAAGTTTTTACGGTAACTTGGGTGGTACAATACAAAAGTTCTGGTCCTATTCTATCACCCTACGTGTACGTCAAGTATCCACAATTCCGTATTTATTTTTATATTTCATGTCAAACTGAGACAAATCGTTGTCCGCACATCGCATAACGACTAATTTAATCACCCATATTTCCAAAACCTAAGTTTTTAAGGTAACTTGGGTGGTATAATACCAAATTTCAGGACCTATTCTATCATCCTATGTGTACGTCATGTTCGCACACTTCCGTATTTATTTTATTTTTCATGTCATACTTTGACAAATCGCTGTCCGCACATCTCAATGCGACTACTTTAATCAGCCATATTTCCAAAACCTAAGTTTTTACGGTAACTTGGGTGGTATAATACAGAAGTTCTGGTCCTATTCTATCACCCTATGTGTACGTCATGTATCCACAATTCCGTATTTATTTTTATATTTCATGTCAAACTTAGACAAATCGTTGTCCGCACATCGCATAGCGACTAATTTAATCACCCGTATTTCCAAAACCTAAGTTTTTAAGGTATCTTGGGTGGTATAGTACTAAAGTTCTGGACCTATTCTATCATCCTATGTGTACGTCATGTTGGCACACCTCCGTATTTTTTTTATATTTCGTGTCAAACTTCGACAAATCTCTGTCCGCACATCTCAATGCGACTACTTTAATCAGCCATATTTCCAAAACCTAAGTTTTTACGGTAACTTGGGTGGTATAATACAGAAGTTTTGGTCCTATTCTATCACCCTACGTGTACGTAATGTTGGCACACCTCCGTATTTATTATTATATTTCATGTCATACTTAGACCAATCGTTGTCCGCACATCGCATAGCGACTAATTTAATCACCCATATTTCCAAAACCTAAGTTTTTAAGGTAACTTGGGTGGTATAGTACTAAAGTTCTGGTCCTATTCTTTCATCCTACGTGTACGTCATGCTGACACACTGCCGTATTTATTTTATATTTTATGTCAAACTTAGGTGGATCGCTGTCCACACATCCAAAGCGACTATTTTAATAACCCGTATTTCCAAAACCTAAGTTTTGAAGGTAACCTGAGTGGTATAATAATATAGTTCTAATCCTATTCTATCACCCGATGTGTACGTCATGTATCTAAAATTCCGTATTTATTTTTATATTTCATGTCAAACTTAGACAAATCGTTGTCCGCACATCGCATAGCAACTAATTTAATCACCCATATTTCCAAAACCTAAGTTTTTACGGTAACTTGGGTGGTATATAATACAGAAGTTCTGGTCCTATTCTATCACCCTATGTGTACGTCATGTATCCACAATTCCGTATTTATTCTTATATTTCATGTCAAACTTAGACAAATCGTTGTCCGCACATCGCATAGCGACAAATTTAATCACCCATATTTCCAAAACCTAAGGTTTTAAGGTAACTTGGGTGGTATAGTACTAAATTTCAGGACCTATTCTATCATCCTATGTGTACGTCATGTTGGCACACTTCCGTATTTATTTTATTTTTCATGTCATACTTTGACAAATCGCTGTCCGCACATCTCAATGCGACTACTTTAATCAGCCATATTTCCAAAACCTAAGTTTTTACGGTAACTTGGGTGGTATAATACAGAAGTTCTGGTCCTATTCTATCACCCTAAGTGTACGTCATTTATCCACAATTCCGTATTTATTTTTATATTTCATGTCAAACTTAGGTGGATCACTGTCCACACATCCAAAGCGACTATTTTAATCACCCGTATTTCCAAAACATAAGTTTTTAAGGTAACTTGGGTGGTATAGTACTAAAGTTCTGGTCCTATTCTTTCATCCTACGTGTACGTCATGCTGACACACTGCCGTATTTTTTTTATATTTCGTGTCAAACTTCGACAAATCTCTGTCCGCACATCTCAATGCGACTACTTTAATCAGCCATATTTCCAAAACCTAAGTTTTTACGGTAACTTGGGTGGTATAATACAGAAGTTCTGGTCCTATTCTATCACCCTACGTGTACGTAATGTTGGCGCACTTCCGTATTTATTATTATATTTCATTTCATACTTAGACAAATCGTTGTCCGCACATCGCATAGCGACTAATTTAATCACCCATATTTCCAAAACCTAAGTTTTTAAGGTAACTTGGGTGGTATAGTACTAAAGTTCTGGTACTATTCTTTCATCCTACGTGTACGTCATGCTGACACACTGCCGTATTTATTTTATATTTTATGTAAAACTTAGGTGGATCGCTGTCCACACATCCAAAGCGACTATTTTAATCACCCGTATTTCCAAAACCTAAGTTTTTAAGGTAACTTGGGTGGTATAGTACTAAAGTTCTGGACCTATTCTGTTATCCTATGTGTACGTCATGGTGGCACACCTCCGTATTTTTTTATATTTCGTGTCAAACGTCGACAAATCTCTGTCCGCACATCTCAATGCGACTACTTTAATCAGCCATATTTCCAAAACCTAAGTTTTGACGGTAACCTGAGTTGTATAATAATATAGTTCTAATCCTATTCTATCACCCAATGTGTACGTCATGTATCCAAAATTCCGTATTTATTTTTATATTTCATGTCAAACTTAGACAAATCGTTGTCCGCACATCGCATAGCGACTAATTTAATCACCCATATTTCCAAAACCTAAGTTTTTACGGTAACTTGGGTGGTATAATACAGAAGTTCTGGTCCTATTCTATCACCCTATGTGTACGTCATGTATCCACAATTCCGTATTTATTTTTATATTTCATGTCAAACTTAAACAAATTGTTGTCCGCACATCGCATAGCGACTAATTTAATCACCCATATTTCCAAAGCCTAAGTTTTTACGGTAACTTGGGTGGTATAATACAGAAGTTCTGGTCCTATTCTATCACCCTACGTGTACGTAATGTTGGCACACCTCCGTATTTATTATTATATTTCATGTCATACTTAGACCAATCGTTGTCCGCACATCGCATAGCGACTAATTTAATCACCCATATTTCCAAAACCTAAGTTTTTAAGGTAACTTGGGTGGTAAAGTACTAAAGTTCTGGTCCTATTCTTTCATCCTACGTGTACGTCATGCTGACACACTGCCGTATTTATTTTATATTTTATGTCAAACTTAGGTGGATCGCTGTCCACACATCCAAAGCGACTATTTTAATAACCCGTATTTCCAAAACCTAAGTTTTGACGGTAACCTGAGTGGTATAATAATATAGTTCTAATCCTATTCTATCACCCAATGTGTACGTCATGTATCTAAAATTCCGTATTTATTTTTATATTTCATGTCAAACTTAGACAAATCGTTGTCCGCACATCGCATAACAACTAATTTAATCACCCATATTTCCAAAACCTAAGTTTTTACGGTAACTTGGGTGGTATAATACAGAAGTTCTGGTCCTATTCTATCACCCTATGTGTACGTCATGTATCCACAATTCCGTATTTATTCTTATATTTCATGTCAAACTTAGACAAATCGTTGTCCGCACATCGCATAGCGACAAATTTAATCACCCATATTTCCAAAACCTAAGGTTTTAAGGTAACTTGGGTGGTATTGTACTAAATTTCAGGACCTATTCTATCATCCTATGTGTACGTCATGTTGGCACACTTCCGTATTTATTTTATTTTTCATGTCATACTTTGACAAATCGCTGTCCGCACATCTCAATGCGACTACTTTAATCAGCCATATTTCCAAAACCTAAGTTTTTACGGTAACTTGGGTGGTATAATACAGAAGTTCTGGTCCTATTCTATCACCCTAAGTGTACGTCATTTATCCACAATTCCGTATTTATTTTTATATTTCATGTCAAACTTAGGTGGATCACTGTCCACACATCCAAAGCGACTATTTTAATCACCCGTATTTCCAAAACCTAAGTTTTTAAGGTAACTTGGGTGGTATAGTACTAAAGTTCTGGTCCTATTCTTTCATCCTACGTGTACGTCATGCTGACACACTGCCGTATTTTTTTTATATTTCGTGTCAAACTTCGACAAATCTCTGTCCGCACATCTCAATGCGACTACTTTAATCAGCCATATTTCCAAAACCTAAGTTTTTACGGTAACTTGGGTGGTATAATACAGAAGTTCTGGTCCTATTCTATCACCCTACGTGTACGTAATGTTGGCACACTTCCGTATTTATTATTATATTTCATGTCATACTTAGACAAATCGTTGTCCGCACATCGCATAGCGACTAATTTAATCACCCATATTTCCAAAACCTAAGTTTTTAAGGTAACTTGGGTGGTATAGTACTAAAGTTCTGGTCCTATTCTTTCATCCTACGTGTACGTCATGCTGACACACTGCCGTATTTATTTTATATTTTATGTAAAACTTAGGTGGATCGCTGTCCACACATCCAAAGCGACTATTTTAATCACCCGTATTTCCAAAACCTAAGTTTTTAAGGTAACTTGGGTGGTATAGTACTAAAGTTCTGGACCTATTCTGTCATCATATGTGTACGTCATGTTGGCACACCTCCGTATTTTTTTATATTTCGTGTCAAACGTCGACAAATCTCTGTCCGCACATCTCAATGCGACTACTTTAATCAGCCATATTTCCAAAACCTAAGTTTTTACGGTAACTTGGGTGGTATAATACAGAAGTTCTGGTCCTATTCTATCACCCTATATGTACGTAATGTTGGCACACTTCCGTATTTATTATTATATTTCATGTCATACTTAGACAAATCGTTGTCCTTACATCGCATAGCGACTAATTTAATCACCCATATTTCCAAAACCTAAGTTTTTAAGGTAACTTGGGTGGTATAGTACTAAAGTTCTGGTCCTATTCTTTCATCCTACGTGTACGTCATGCTGACACACTGCCGTATTTATTTTATATTATATGTCAAACTTAGGTGGATCGCTGTCCACATATCCAAAGCGACTATTTTAATCACCCGTATTTCCAAAACCTAAGTTT
Organism: Flexamia atlantica; assembly: GCA_035578135.1. Classification (NCBI taxonomy): domain Eukaryota; kingdom Metazoa; phylum Arthropoda; class Insecta; order Hemiptera; family Cicadellidae; genus Flexamia; species Flexamia atlantica. The sequence continues at coordinate 7,957 of JAQJVK010000386.1, forward strand.
TGACGGTAACCTGAGTTGTATAATAATATAGTTCAAATCCTATTCTATCACCCAATGTGTACGTCATGTATCCAAAATTCCGTATTTATTTTTATATTTCATGTCAAACTTAGACAAATCGTTGTCCGCACATCGCATAGCGACTAATTTAATCACCCATATTTCCAAAACCTAAGTTTTTACGGTAACTTGGGTGGTATAATACAGAAGTTCTGGTCCTATTCTATCACCCTATGTGTACGTCATGTATCCACAATTCCGTATTTATTTTTATATTTCATGTCAAACTTAAACAAATTGTTGTCCGCACATCGCATAGCGACTAATTTAATCACCCATATTTCCAAAACCTAAGTTTTTACGGTAACTTGGGTGGTATAATACAGAAGTTCTGGTCCTATTCTATCACCCTATATGTACGTCATGTATCCACAATTCCGTATTTATTTTTATATTTCATGTCAAACTTAGGTGGATCACTGTCCACACATCCAAAGCGACTAATTTAATCACCCATATTTCCAAAACCTAAGTTTTTAAGGTAACTTGGGTGGTATAATACTAAATTTCAGGACCTATTCTATCATCCTATGTGTACGTCATGTTGGCACACTTCCGTATTTATTTTATTTTTCATGTCATACTTCGACAAATCTCTGTCCGCACATCTCAATGCGACTACTTTAATCAGCCATATTTCCAAAACCTAAGTTTTTACGGTAACTTGGGTGGTATAATACTGAAGTTCTGGTCCTATTTCATCACCCTACGTGTACTTCATGCTGACACACTGCCGTATTTATTTTATACTTTATGTCAAACGTAGGTGGATCACTGTACACACATCCAAAGCGACTATTTTAATCACCCGTATTTCCAAAACCTAAGTTTTTAAGGTAACTTGGGTGGTATAGTACTAAGGTTCTGGACCTATTCTATCATCCTATGTGTCCGTCATGTTGGCACACCTCCGTATTTTTTTTATATTTCGTGTCAAACTTCGACAAATCTCTGTCCGCACATCTCAATGCGACTACTTTAATCAGCCATATTTCCAAAACCTAAGTTTTTACGGTAACTTGGGTGGTATAATACAGAAGTTCTGGTCCTATTCCTTCACCCTACGTGTACGTAATGTTGGCAAACCTCCGTATTTATTATTATATTTCATGTCATACTAAGACAAATCGTTGTCCTTACATCGCATAGCGACTAATTTAATCACCCATATTTCCAAAACCTAAGTTTTTAAGGTAACTTGGGTGGTATAGTACTAAAGTTCTGGTCCTATTCTTTCATCCTACGTGTACATCATGCTGACACACTGCCGTATTTATTTTATATTTTATGTCAAACTTAGGTGGATCGCTGTCCACACATCCAAAGCGACTATTTTAATCACCCGTATTTCCAAAACCTAAGTTTTGACGGTAACCTGAGTGGTTTAATAATATAGTTCTAATCCTATTCTATCACCCAATGTGTACGTCATGTATCCAAAATTCCGTATTTATTTTTATATTTCATGTCAAACTTAGACAAATCGTTGTCCGCACATCGCATAGCAACTAATTTAATCACCCATATTTCCAAACCTAAGTTTTTACGGTAACTTGGGTGGTATAATACAGAAGTTCTGGTCCTATTCTTTCAACCTACGTGTACGACATGTATCCAAAATTCCGTATTTATTTTTATATTTCATGTCAAACTTAGACAAATCGTTGACCGCACATCGCATAGCGACTAATTTAATCCCCCATATTTCCAAAACCTAAGTTTTTACGGTAACTTGGGTGGTATAATACAGAAGTTCTGGTCCTATTCTATCACCCTATGTGTACGTCATGTATCCACAATTCCGTATTTATTTTTATATTTCATGTCAAACTTAGACAAATCGTTGTCCGCACATCGCATAGCGACTAATTTAATCACCCATATTTCCAAAACCTAAGTTTTTACGGTAACTTGGGTGGTATAATACAGAAGTTCTGGTCCTATTCTATCACCCTAGTGTACGTCATGTATCCACAATTCCGTATTTATTTTTATATTTCATGTCAAACTTAGGTGGATCACTGTCCACACATCCAAAGCGACTAATTTAATCACCCATATTTCCAAAACCTAAGTTTTTAAGGTAACTTGGGTGGTATAATACTAAATTTCAGGACCTATTCTATCATCCTATGTGTACGTCATGTTGGCACACTTCCGTATTTATTTTAATTTTCATGTCATACTTTGACAAATCGCTGTCCGCACATCTCAATGCGACTACTTTAATCAGCTATATTTCTAAAACCTAAGTTTTTACGGTAACTTGGGTGGTATAGTACTAAAGTTCTGGACCTATTCTATCATCCTATGTGTACGTCATGTTGGCACACCTCCGTATTTGTTTTATATTTCGTGTCAAACTTCGACAAATCTCTGTCCGCACATCTCAATGCGACTACTTTAATCAGCCATATTTCCAAAACCTAAGTTTTTACGGTAACTTGGGTGGTATAATACAGAAGTTCTGGTCCTATTCTATCACCCTACGTGTACGTAATGTTGGCACACCTCCGTATTTATTATTATATTTCGTGTCAAACTTCGACAAATCGTTGTCCGCACATCGCATAGCTACTAATTTAATCACCCATATTTCCAAAACCTAAGTTTTTACGGTAACTTGGGTGGTATAATACAGAAGTTCTGGTCCTATTCAATCACCCTATGTGTACGTCATGTATCCACAATTCCGTATTTATTTTTATATTTCATGTCAAACTTAGACAAATCGTTCTCCGCACATCGCATAGCGACTAATTTAATCACCCATATTTCCAAAACCTAAGTTTTTACGGTAACTTGGGTGGTATAATACAGAAGTTCTGGTCCTATTCTATCACCCTACGTGTACGTAATGTTGGCACACCTCCGTATTAATTATTATATTTCATGTCATACTTAGACAAATCGTTGTCCGCACATCGCATACCGACTAATTTAATCACCCATATTTCCAAAACCTAAGTTTTTAAGGTAACTTGGGTGGTATAGTACTAAAGTTCTGGTCCTATTCTTTCATCCTACGTGTACGTAATGTTGGCACACCTCCGTATTTATTTTTATATTTCATGTCAAACTTAGACAAATCGTTGTCCGCATATCGCATAGCGACTAATTTAATCACCCATATTTCCAAAACCTAAGTTTTTACGGTAACTTGGGTGGTATAATACAAAATTTCTGGTCCTATTCTATCACCCTATGTGTACGTCATGTATCCACAATTCCGTATTTATTTTTATATTTCATGTCAAACTTAGACAAATCGCTGTCCGCACATTTCAATGCGACTACTTTAATCACCCGTATTTCCAAAACCTAAGTTTTGACGGTAACCTGAGTGGTATAATAATATAGTTCTAATCCTATTCTATCACCCAATGTGTACGTCATGTATCCAAAATTCCGTATTTATTTTTATATTTCATGTAAAACTTAGACAAATCGTTGTCCGCACATCGCATAGCGACTAATTTAACCACCCATATTTCCAAAACCTAAGTTTTTAAGGTAACTTTGGTGGTATAGTACTAAAGTTCTGGACCTATTCTATCATCCTATGTGTACGTCATGTTGGCACACCTCCGTATTTTTTTTATATTTCGTGTCAAACTTTGACAATTCTCTGTCCGCACATCTCAATGCGACTACTTTAATCAGCCATATTTCCAAAACCTAAGTTTTTACGGTAACTTGGGTGGTATAATACAGAAGTTCTGGTCCTATTCTATCACCCAACGTGTACGTAATGTTGGCACACCTCCGTATTTATTATTATATTTCATGTCATACTTAGACAATCGTTGTCCGCACATCGCATAGCGACTAATTTAATCACCCATATTTCCAAAACCTAAGTTTTTACGGTAACTTGGGTGGTATCGTATTAAAGTTCTGGACCTATTCTATCATCCTATGTGTACGTCATGTTGGCACACCTCCGTATTTATTTTATATTTCGTGTAAAACTTCGACAAATCTCTGTCCGCACATCTCAATGCGACTACTTTAATCAGCCATATTTCCAAAACCTAAGTTTTTACGGTAACTTGGGTGGTATAATACAGAAGTTCTGGTCCTATTCTATCACCCTATGTGTACGTAATGTTGGCACACCTCCGTATTTATTATTATATTTCATGTCATACTTAGACAAATCGTTGTCCGCACATCGCATAGCGACTAATTTAATCACCCATATTTCCAAAACCTAAGTTTTTAAGGTAACTTGGGTGGTATAGTACTAAAGTTCTAGTCCTATTCTTTCATCCTACGTGTACGTCATGCTGACACACTGCCGTATTTATTTTATATTTTATGTCAAACTTAGGTGGATCGCTGTCCACACATCCAAAGCGACTATTTTAATCACCTGTATTTCCAAAACCTAAGTTTTTACGGTAACTAGGGTGGTATAGTACTAAAGTTCTGGACCTATTCTATCTTCCTATGTGTACGTCATGTTGGCACACCTCCGTATTTTTTTTATATTTCGTGTCAAACGTCGACAAATCGTTGTCCGCACATCGCATAGCGACTAATTTAATCACCCATATTTCCAAAACCTAAGTTTTTAAGGTAACTTGGGTGGTATAGTACTAAAGTTCTGGTCCTATTCTTTCATCCTACGTGTACGTAATGTTGGCACACCTCCGTATTTATTATTATATTTCATGTCATACTTAGACAAATCGTTGTCCGCACATCGCATAGCGACTAATTTAATCACCCATATTTCCAAAACCTAAGTTTTTAAGGTAACTTGGGTGGTATAGTACTAAATTTCAGGACCTATTCTTTCATCCTATGTGTACGTCATGTTGGCACACCTCCGTATTTATTTTATTTTTCATGTCATACTTTGACAAATTGCTGTCCGCACATCTCAATGCGACTACTTTAATCAGCCATATTTCCAAAACCTAAGTTTTTACGGTAAATTGGGTGGTATAATACAGAAGTTCTGGTCCTATTTCATCACCCTACGTGTACGTCATGCTGACACACTGCCGTATTTATTTTATATTTTATGTCAAACTTAGGTGGATCACTGTCCACACATCCAAAGCGACTAATTTAATCACCCATATTTCCAAAACCTAAGTTTTTAAGGTAACTTGGATGGTATAATACTAAATTTCAGGACCTATTCTATCATCCTTTGTGTACGTCATGTTGGCACACCTCCGTATTTATTTTATTTTTCATGTCATACTTTGACAAATTGCTGTCCGCACATCTCAATGCGACTACTTTAATCAGCCATATTTCCAAAACCTAAGTTTTTACGGTAACTTGGGTGGTATAATACAGAGGTTCTGGTCCTATTCTATCACCTTACGTGTACCTAATGTTGGCACACCTCCGTATTTATTATTATATTTCATGTCATACTTAGACAAATCGTTGTCCGCACATCGCATAGCGACTAATTTAATCACCCATATTTCCAAAACCTAAGTTTTTAAGGTAACTTGGGTGGTATAGTACTAAAGTTCTGGTCCTATTCTTTCATCCTACGTGTACGTAATGTTGGCACACCTCCGTATTTATTTTTATATTTAATGTCAAACTTAGACAAATCGTTGTCCGCACATCGCATAGCGACTAATTTAATCACACATATTTCCAAAACCTAAGTTTTTACGGTAACTTGGGTGGTATAATACAGAAGTTCTGGTCCTATTCTATCACCCTATGTGTACGTCATGTATCCACAATTCCGTATTTATTTTTATATTTCATGTCAAACTTAGACAAATCGTTGTCCGCACATCGCATAGCGACTAATTTAATCACCCATATTTCCAAAACCTAAGTTTTTACGGTAACTTGGGTGGTATAGTACTAAAGTTCTGGACCTATTCTATCATCCTATGTGTACGTAATGTTGACACACCTCCGTATTTTTTTTAAATTTCGTGTCAAACTTTGACAAATCGTTGTCCGCACATCGCATAGCGACTAATTTAATCACCCATATTTCCAAAACCTAAGTTTTTAAGGTAACTTGGGTGGTATAGTACTAAAGTTCTGGTCTTATTCTTTCATCCTACGTGTACGTAATGTTGGCACACCTCCGTATTTATTTTTATATTTCATGTCAAACTTAGACAAATCGTGTCCGCATATCGCATAGCGACTAATTTAATCACCCATATTTCCAAAACCTAAGTTTTTACGGTAACTTGGGTGGTATAATACAAAATTTCTGGTCCTATTCTATCACCCTATGTGTACGTCATGTATCCACAATTCCGTATTTATTTTTATATTTCATGTCAAACTTAGACAAATCGCTCTCCGCACATTTCAATGCGACTACTTTAATCACCCGTATTTCCAAAACCTAAGTTTTGACGGTAACCTGAGTGGTATAATAATATAGTTCTAATCCTATCTATCACCCAATGTGTACGTCATGTATCCAAAATTCCGTATTTATTTTTATATTTCATGTAAAACTTAGACAAATCGTTGTCCGCACATCGCATAGCGACTAATTTAACCACCCATATTTCCAAAACCTAAGTTTTTAAGGTAACTTTGGTTGTATAGTACTAAAGTTCTGGACCTATTCTATCATCCTATGTGTACGTCATGTTGGCACACCTCCGTATTTTTTTTATATTTCGTGTCAAACTTTGACAAATCTCTGTCCGCACATCTCAATGCGACTACTTTAATCAGCCATATTTCCAAAACCTAAGTTTTTACGGTAACTTGGGTGGTTAATACAGAAGTTCTGGTCCTATTCTATCACCCTACGTGTACGTAATGTTGGCACACCTCCGTATTTATTATTATATTTCATGTCATACTTAGACAATCGTTGTCCGCACATCGCATAGCGACTAATTTAATCACCCATATTTCCAAAACCTAAGTTTTTACGGTAACTTGGGTGGTATCGTATTAAATGTTCTGGACCTATTCTATCATCCTATGTGTACGTCATGTTGGCACACCTCCGTATTTATTTTATATTTCGTGTAAAACTTCGACAAATCTCTGTCCGCACATCTCAATGCGACTACTTTAATCAGCCATATTTCCAAAACCTAAGTTTTTACGTTAACTTGGGTGGTATAATACAGAAGTTCTGGTCCTATTCTATCACCCTATGTGTACGTAATGTTGGCACACCTCCGTATTTATTATTATATTTCATGTCATACTTAGACAAATCGTTGTCCGCACATCGCATAGCGACTAATTTAATCACCCATATTTCCAAAACCTAAGTTTTTAAGGTAACTTGGGTGGTATAGTACTAAAGTTCTAGTCCTATTCTTTCATCCTACGTGTACGTCATGCTGACACACTGCCGTATTTATTTTATATTTTATGTCAAACTTAGGTGGATCGCTGTCCACACATCCAAAGCGACTATTTTAATCACCTGTATTTCCAAAACCTAAGTTTTTACGGTAACTAGGGTGGTATAGTACTAAAGTTCTGGACCTATTCTATCTTCCTATGTGTACGTCATGTTGGCACACCTCCGTATTTTTTTTATATTTCGTGTCAAACTTCGACAAATCGTTGTCCGCACATCGCATAGCGACTAATTTAATCACCCATATTTCCAAAACCTAAGTTTTTAAGGTAACTTGGGTGGTATAGTACTAAAGTTCTGGTCCTATTCTTTCATCCTACGTGTACGTAATGTTGGCACACCTCCGTATTTATTATTATATTTCATGTCATACTTAGACAAATCGTTGTCCGCACATCGCATAGCGACTAATTTAATCACCCATATTTCCAAAACCTAAGTTTTTAAGGTAACTTGGGTGGTATAGTACTAAATTTCAGGACCTATTCTTTCATCCTATGTGTACGTCATGTTGGCACACCTCCGTATTTACTTTATTTTTCATGTCATACTTTGACAAATTGCTGTCCGCACATCTCAATGCGACTACTTTAATCAGCCATATTTCCAAAACCTAAGTTTTTACGGTAAATTGGGTGGTATAATACAGAAGTTCTGGTCCTATTTCATCACCCTACGTGTACGTCATGCTGACACACTGCCGTATTTATTTTATATTTTATGTCAAACTTAGGTGGATCACTGTCCACACATCCAAAGCGACTAATTTAATCACCCATATTTCCAAAACCTAAGTTTTTAAGGTAACTTGGATGGTATAATACTAAATTTCAGGACCTATTCTATCATCCTTTGTGTACGTCATGTTGGCACACTTCCGTATTTATTTTATTTTCATGTCATACTTTGACAAATCGCTGTCCGCACATCTCAATGCGACTACTTTAATCAGCCATATTTCCAAAACCTAAGTTTTTACGGTAACTTGGGTGGTATAATACAGAGGTTCTGGTCCTATTCTATCACCTTACGTGTACCTAATGTTGGCACACCTCCGTATTTATTATTATATTTCATGTCATACTTAGACAAATCGTTGTCCGCACATCGCATAGCGACTAATTTAATCACCCATATTTCCAAAACCTAAGTTTTTAAGGTAACTTGGGTGGTATAGTACTAAAGTTCTGGTCCTATTCTTTCATCCTACGTGTACGTAATGTTGGCACACCTACGTATTTATTTTTATATTTAATGTCAAACTTAGACAAATCGTTGTCCGCACATCGCATAGCGACTAATTTAATCACACATATTTCCAAAACCTAAGTTTTTACGGTAACTTGGGTGGTATAATACAGAAGTTCTGGTCCTATTCTATCACCCTATGTGTACGTCATGTATCCACAATTCCGTATTTATTTTTATATTTCATGTCAAACTTAGACAAATCGTTGTCCGCACATCGCATAGCGACTAATTTAATCACCCATATTTCCAAAACCTAAGTTTTTACGGTAACTTGGGTGGTATAGTACTAAAGTTCTGGACCTATTCTATCATCCTATGTGTACGTAATGTTGACACACCTCCGTATTTTTTTTAAATTTCGTGTCAAACTTTGACAAATCGTTGTCCGCACATCGCATAGCGACTAATTTAATCACCCATATTTCCAAAACCTAAGTTTTTACGGTAACTTGGGTGGTATAGTACTAAAGTTCTGGTCCTATTCTTTCATCCTACGTGTACGTAATGTTGGCACACCTCCGTATTTTTTTTATATTTCGTGTCAAACTTCGACAAATCTCTGTCCGCACATCTCAATGCGACTACTTTAATCAGCCATATTTCCAAAACCTAAGTTTTTACGGTAACTTGGGTGGTATAATACAGAAAATCTGGTCCTATTCTATCACCCTACGTGTACGTAATGTTGGCACATCTCCGTATTTATTATTATATTTCATGTCATATTTAGACAAATCGTTGTCCGCACATCGCATAGCGACTAATTTAATCACCCATATTTCCAAAACCTAGGTTTTTACGGTAACTTGGGTGTTATAATACAGAAGTTCTGGTCCTATTCTATCACCCTATGTGTACGTCATGTATCCACACCTCCGTATTTATTTTATTTTTCATGTCATACTTTGACAAATTGCTGTCCGCACATCTCAATGCGACTACTTTAATCAGCCATATTTCCAAAACCTAAGTTTTTACGGTAACTTGGGTGGTATAATACAGAAGTTCTGGTCCTATTTCATCACACTACGTGTACGTCATGCTGACACACTGCCGTATTTATTTTATATTTTATGTCAAACTTAGGTGGATCACTGTCCACACATCCAAAGCGACTAATTTAATCACCCATATTTCCAAAACCTAAGTTTTTAAGGTAACTTGGGTGGTATAATACTAAATTTCAGGACCTATTCTATCATCCTATGTGTACGTCATGTTGGCACACTCCCGTATTTATTTTATTTTTCATGTCATACTTTGACAAATCGCTGTCCGCACATCTCAATGCGACTACTTTAATCAGCCATATTTCCAAAGCCTAAGTTTTTACGGTAACTTGGGTGGTATAATACAGAAGTTCTGGTCCTATTCTATCACCGTACGTGTACGTAATGTTGGCACACCTCCGTATTTATTATTATATTTCATGTCATACTTAGACAAATCGTTGTCCGCACATCGCATAGCGACTAATTTAATCACCCATATTTCCAAAACCTAAGTTTTTAAGGTAACTTGGGTGGTATAGTACTAAAGTTCTGGTCCTATTCTTTCATCCTACGTGTACGTAATGTTGGCACACCTCCGTATTTATTTTTATATTTCATGTCAAACTTAGACAAATCGTTGTCCGCACATCGCATAGCGACTAATTTAATCACACATATTTCCAAAACCTAAGTTTTTACGGTAACTTGGGTGGTATAATACAGAAGTTCTGGTCCTATTCTATCTTCCTGTGTGTACGTCATGTATCCACAATTCCGTATTTATTTTTATATTTCATGTAAAACTTAGACAAATCGCTGTCCGCACATCTCAATGCGACTACTTTAATCACCCGTATTTCCAAAACCTAAGTTTTGACGGTAACCTGAGTGGTATAATAATATAGTTTTAATCCTATTCTATCACCCAATGTGTACGTCATGTATCCAAAATTCCGTATTTATTTTTTTTTTTCATGTCAAACTTAGACAAATCGTTGTCCGCACATCGCATAGCGACTAATTTAATCACACATATTTCCAAAACCTAAGTTTTTACGGTAACTTGGGTGGTATAATACAGAAGTTCTGGTCCTATTCTATCACCCTATGTGTACGTCATGTATCCACAATTCCGTATTTATTTTTATATTTCATGTCAAACTTAGACAAATCGTTGTCCGCACATCGCATAGCGACTAATTTAATCACCCATATTTCCAAAACCTAAGTTTTTACGGTAACTTGGGTGGTATAATACAGAAGTTCTGGTCCTATTCTATCACCCTATGTGTACGTCATGTATCCACAATTCCGTATTTATTTTTATATTTCATGTCAAACTTAGACAAATCGCTGTCCGCACATCTCAATGCGACTACTTTTATCACCCATATTTCCAAAACCTAAGTTTTTACGGTAACTTGGGTGAAAGTTCTGGACCTATTCTATCATCCTATGTGTACGTCATGTTGGCACACCTCCGTATTTTTTTTATATTTCGTGTCAAACTTCGACAAATCTCTGTCCGCACATCTCAATGCGACTACTTTAATCAGCCATATTTCCAAAACCTAAGTTTTTACGGTAACTTGGGTGGTATAATACAGAAAATCTGGTCCTATTCTATCACCCTACGTGTACGTAATGTTGGCACATCTCCGTATTTATTATTATATTTCATGTCATATTTAGACAAATCGTTGTCCGCACATCGCATAGCGACTAATTTAATCACCCATATTTCCAAAACCTAGGTTTTTACGGTAACTTGGGTGTTATAATACAGAAGTTCTGGTCCTATTCTATCACCCTATGTGTACGTCATGTATCCACACCTCCGTATTTATTTTATTTTTCATGTTATACTTTGACAAATTGCTGTCCGCACATCTCAATGCGACTACTTTAATCAGCCATATTTCCAAAACCTAAGTTTTTACGGTAACTTGGGTGGTATAATACAGAAGTTCTGGTCCTATTTCATCACACTACGTGTACGTCATGCTGACACACTGCCGTATTTATTTTATATTTTATGTCAAACTTAGGTGGATCACTGTCCACACATCCAAAGCGACTAATTTAATCACCCATATTTCCAAAACCTAAGTTTTTAAGGTAACTTGGGTGGTATAATACTAAATTTCAGGACCTATTCTATCATCCTATGTGTACGTCATGTTGGCACACTCCCGTATTTATTTTATTTTTCATGTCATACTTTGACAAATCGCTGTCCGCACATCTCAATGCGACTACTTTAATCAGCCATATTTCCAAAACCTAAGTTTTTACGGTAACTTGGGTGGTATAATACAGAAGTTCTGGTCCTATTCTATCACCGTACGTGTACGTAATGTTGGCACACCTCCGTATTTATTATTATATTTCATGTCATACTTAGACAAATCGTTGTCCGCACATCGCATAGCGACTAATTTAATCACCCATATTTCCAAAACCTAAGTTTTTAAGGTAACTTGGGTGGTATAGTACTAAGGTTCTGGTCCTATTCTTTCATCCTACGTGTACGTAATGTTGGCACACCTCCGTATTTATTTTTATATTTCATGTCAAACTTAGACAAATCGTTGTCCGCACATCGCATAGCGACTAATTTAGTCACACATATTTCCAAAACCTAAGTTTTTACGGTAACTTGGGTGGTATAATACAGAAGTTCTGGTCCTATTCTATCTTCCTGTGTGTACGTCATGTATCCACAATTCCGTATTTATTTTTATATTTCATGTCAAACTTAGACAAATCGCTGTCCGCACATCTCAATGCGACTACTTTAATCACCCGTATTTCCAAAACCTAAGTTTTGACGGTAACCTGAGTGGTATAATAATATAGTTTTAATCCTATTCTATCACCCAATGTGTACGTCATGTATCCAAAATTCCGTATTTATTTTTATATTTCATGTCAAACTTAGACAAATCGTTGTCCGCACATCGCATAGCGACTAATTTAATCACCCATATTTCCAAAACCTAAGTTTTTACGGTAACTTGGGTGGTATAGTACTAAAGTTCTGGACCTACTCTATCATCCTATGTGTACGTCATGTTGGCACACCTCCGTATTTTTTTATATTTCGTGTCAAACTTCGACAAATCGTTGTCCGCACATCGCATAGCGACTAATTTAATCACCCATATTTCCAAAACCTAAGTTTTTACGGTAACTTGGGTGGTATAATACAGAAGTTCTGGTCCTATTCTATCACCCTATGTGTACGTCATGTATCCACAATTCCGTATTTATTTTTATATTTCATGTCAAACTTAGACAAATCGCTGTCCGCACATCTCAATGCGACTACTTTAATCACCCATATTTCCAAAACCTAAGTTTTTACGGTAACTTGAGTGGTATAGTACTAAAGTTCTGGACCTATTTTATCATCCCATGTGTACGTCATGTTGGCACACCTCCGTATTTTTTTATATTTCGTGTCAAACTTCGACAAATCTCTGTCCGCACATCTCAATGCGACTACTTTAATCAGCCATATTTCCAAAACCTAAGTTTTTACGGGAACTTGGGTAGTATAATACAGAAGTTCTGGTCCTATTCTATCACCCTTTGTGTACGTAATGTTGGCACACCTCCGTATTTATTATTATATTTCATGTCATACTTAGACATATCGTTGTCCGCACATCGCATAGCGACTAATTTAATCACCCATATTTCCAAAACCTAAGTTTTTAAGGTAACTTTGGTAGTATAGTACTAAAGTTCTGGTCCTATTCTTTCATCCTACGTGTACGTCATGCTGACACACTTCCGTATTTATTTTATATCTTATGTCAAACTTAGGTGGATCGCTGTCCACACATCCAAAGCGACTATTTTAATAACCCGTATTTCAAAAACCTAAGTTTTGACGGTAACCTGAGTGGTATAATAATATAGTTCTAATCCTATTTTATCACCCAATGTGTACGTCATGTATCCAAAATTCCGTATTTATTTTTATATTTCATGTCAAACTTAGACAAATCGTTGTCCGCACATCGCATAGCGACTAATTTAATCACCCATATTTCCAAAACCTAAGTTTTTACGGTAACTTGGGTGTTATAATACAGAAGTTCTGGTCCTATTCTATCACCCTATGTGTACGTCATGTATCCACAATTCCGTATTTATTTTTATATTTCATGTCAAACTTAGACAAATCGCTGTCCGCACATCTCAATGCGACTAATTTAATCACCCATATTTCCAAAATCTAAGTTTTTAAGGTAACTTGGGTGGTATAGTACTAAAGTTCTGGTCCTATTCTTTCATCCTACGTGTACGTCATGTATCCACAATTCCATATTTATTTTTATATTTCATGTCAAACTTAGACAAATCGCTGTCCGCACATCTAAATGCGACTACTTTAATCAGCCATATTTCCAAAACCTAAGTTTTTACGGTAACTTGGGTGAAATAATACAGAAGTTCTGGTCCTATTCTATCACCCTATGTGTACGTAATGTTGGCACACCTCCGTATTTATTATTATATTTCATGTCAAACTTAGACAAATCGTTGTCCGCACATCGCATAGCGACTAATTTAATCACCCATATTTCCAAAACCTAAGTTTTTAAGGTAACTTGGGTGGTATAATACTACATTTCAGGACCTATTCTATCATCCTATGTGTACGTCATGTTGGCACACTTCCGTATTTATTTTATTTTTCATGTCATACTTTGACAAATCGCTGTCCGCACATCTCAATGCGACTACTTTAATCACCCATATTTCCAAAACCTAAGTTTTTACGGTAACTTGGGTGGTATAATACTACATTTCAGGACCTATTCCATCATCCTATGTGTACGTCATGTTGGCACACTTCCGTATTTATTTTATTTTTCATGTCATACTTTGACAAATCGCTGTCCGCACATCTCAATGCGACTACTTTAATCAGCCATATTTCCAAAACCTAAGTTTTTACGGTAACTTGGGTGGTATAGTACTAAAGTTCTGGTCCTATTCTATCACCCTACGTGTACCGCACATCGCATAGCGACTAATTTAATCACCCATATTTCCAAAACCTAAGTTTTTACGGTAACTTGGGTGGTATAATACAGAAGTTCTGGTCCTATTCTATCACCGTACGTGTACGTAATGTTGGCACACCTCCGTATTTATTATTATATTTCATGTCATACTTAGACAAATCGTTGTCCGCACATCGCATAGCGACTAATTTAATCACCCATATATCCAATTTTTACGGTAACTTGGGTGGTATAATACAGAAGTTCTGGTCCTATTCTATCACCCTATGTGTACATCATGTATCCACAATTCCGTATTTATTTTTATATTTCATGTCAAACTTAGACAAATCGTTAACCGCACATCGCATAGCGACTAATTTAATCACCCATATTTCCAAAACCTAAGTTTTTACGGTAACTTGGGTGGTATAATACAGAAGTTCTGGTCCTATTCTATCACCCTACGTGTACCGCACATCGCATAGCGACTAAATTAATCACCCATATTTCCAAAACCTAAGTTTTTACGGTAACTTGGGTGGTATAATACAGAAGTTCTGGTCCTATTCTATCACCCTACGTGTACGTAATGTTGGCACACCTCCGTATTTATTATTATATTTCATGTCATACTTAGACAAATCGTTGTACGCACATCGCATAGCGACTAATTTAATCACCCATATTTCCAAAACCTAGGTTTTTAAGGTAACTTGGGTGGTATAATACTAAATTTCAGGACCTATTCTATCATCCTATGTGTACGTCATGTTGGCACACTTCCGTATTTATTTTATTTTTCATGTCATACTTTGACAAATCGCTGTCCGCACATCTCAATGCGACTACTTTAATCAGCCATATTTCCAAAACCGAAGTTTTTACGGTAACTTGGGTGGTATAATACAGAAGTTCTGGTCCTATTTCATCACCCTACGTGTACGTAATGTTGACACACCTCCGTTTTTATTATTATATTTCATATCATACTTAGACAAATCGTTGTCCGCACATCGCATAGCGACTAATTTAATCACCCATATTTCCAAAACCTAAGTTTTTACGGTAACTTGGGTGGTATAATACAGAAGTTCTGGTCCTATTCTATCACCCTATGTGTACGTCATGTATCCACAATTCCGTATTTATTTTTATATTTCATGTCAAACCTAGACAAATCGTTGTCCGCACACCGCATAGCGACTAATTTAATCACCCATATTTCCAAAACCTAAGTTTTTAAGGTAACTTGGGTGGTATAGTACTAAAGTTCTGGACCTATTCTATCATCCTATGTGTACGTCATGTTGGCACACCTCCGTATTTTTTTTATATTTCGTGTCAAACTTCGACAAATCTCTGTCCGCACATCTCAATGCGACTACTTTAATCAGCCATATTTCCAAAACCTAAGTTTTTACGGTAACTTGGGTTGTATAATACAGAAGTTCTGGTCCTATTCTATCACCCTATATGTACGTAATGTTGGCACACTTCCGTATTTATTATTATATTTCATGTCATACTTAGACATATCGTTGTCCGCACATCGCATAGCGACTAATTTAATCACCCATATTTCCAAAACCTAAGTTTTTAAGGTAACTTGGGTGGTATAGTACTAAAGTTCTTGTCCTATTCTTTCATCCTACGTGTACGTCATGCTGACACACTGCCGTATTTATTTTATATTTTAAGTCAAACTTAGGTGGATTTCTGTCTACACATCCAAAGCGACTATTTTAATCACCCGTATTTCCAAAACCTAAGTTTTGACGGTAACCTGAGTGGTATAATAATATAGTTCTAATCCTATTCTATCACCCAATGTGTACGTCATGTATCCAAAATTCCGTATTTATTTTTATATTTCATGTCAATCTTAGACAAATCGTTGTCCGCACATCGCATAGCGACTAATTTAATCACCCATATTTCCAAAACCTAAGTTTTTACGGTAACTTGGGTGGTATAATACAGAAGTTCTGGTCCTATTCTATCACCCTACGTGTACCGCACATCGCATAGCGACTAATTTAATCACCCATATTTCCAAAACCTAAGTTTTTACGGTAACTTGGGTGGTATAATACAGAAGTTCTGGTCCTATTCTATCACCCTACGTGTACGTAATGTTGGCACACCTCCGTATTTATTATTATATTTCATGTCATACTTAGACAAATCGTTGTACGCACATCGCATAGCGACTAATTTAATCACCCATATTTCCAAAACCTAGGTTTTTAAGGTAACTTGGGTGGTATAATACTAAATTTCAGGACCTATTCTATCATCCTATGTGTACGTCATGTTGGCACACTTCCGTATTTATTTTATTTTTCATGTCATACTTTGACAAATCGCTGTCCTCACATCTCAATGCGACTACTTTAATCAGCCATATTTCCAAAACCGAAGTTTTTACGGTAACTTGGGTGGTATAATACAGAAGTTCTGGTCCTATTTCATCACCCTACGTGTACGTAATGTTGACACACCTCCGTTTTTATTATTATATTTCATGTCATACTTAGACAAATCGTTGTCCGCACATCGCATAGCGACTAATTTAATCACCCATATTTCCAAAACCTAAGTTTTTACGGTAACTTGGGTGGTATAATACAGAAGTTCTGGTCCTATTCTATCACCCTATGTGTACGTCATGTATCCACAATTCCGTATTTATTTTTATATTTCATGTCAAACCTAGACAAATCGTTGTCCGCACATCGCATAGTGACTAATTTAATCACCCATATTTCCAAAACCTAAGTTTTTAAGGTAACTTGGGTGGTATAGTACTAAAGTTCTGGACCTATTCTATCATCCTATGTGTACGTCATGTTGGCACACCTCCGTATTTTTTTTATATTTCGTGTCAAACTTCGACAAATCTCTGTCCGCACATCTCAATGCGACTACTTTAATCAGCCATATTTCCAAAACCTAAGTTTTTACGGTAACTTGGGTGGTATAATACAGAAGTTCTAGTCCTATTTCATCACCCTACGTGTACGTCATGCTGACACACTGCCGTATTTATTTTATATTTTATGTCAAACTTAGGTGGATCGCTGTCCACACATCCAAAGCGACTATTTTAATCACCCGTATTTCCATAACCTAAGTTTTTAAGGTAACTTGGGTGGTATAGTACTAAAGTTCTGGACCTATTCTATCATCCTATGTGTACGTCATGTTGGCACACCTCCGTATATTATACCACCCAAGTTACCTTAAAAACGTAGGTTTTGGAAATACGGGTGATTAAATTAGTCGCTATGCGATGTGCGGACAACGATTTGTCTAAGTTTGACATGAAATATAAAAATAAATACGGAATTGTGGATACATGACGTACACATAGGGTGATAGAATAGGACCAGAACTTCTGTATTATACCACCCAAGTTACCGTAAAAACCTAGGTTTTGGAAATATGGGTGATTAAATTAGTCGCTATGCGATGTGCGGACAACGATTTGTCTAAGTATGACATGAAATATAATAATAAATACGGAGGTGTGCCAACATTACGTACACGTAGGGTGATAGAATAGGACCAGAACTTCTGTATTATACCGCCCAAGTTACCGTAAAAACTTAGGTTTTGGAAATATGGCTGATTAAAGTAGTCGCATTGAGATGTGCGGACAGAGATTTGTCGTAGTTTGACACGAAATATAAAAAAATACAGAGGTGAACCAACATGACGTACACATAGGATGATAGAATAGGTCCAGAACTTTAGTACTATACCACCCAAGTTACCTTAAAAACTTAGGTTTTGGAAATACGGGTGATTAAAATAGTCGCTTTGGATGTGTGGACAGTGATCCACCTAAGTTTGACATAAAATATAAAATAAATACGGCAGTGTGTCAGCATGACGTACACGTAGGGTGATGAAATAGGACCAGAACTTCTGTATTATACCACCCAAGTTACCGTAAAAACTTAGGTTTTGGAAATATGGCTGATTAAAGTAGTCGCATTGAGATGTGCGGACAGCGATTTGTCAAAGTATGACACGAAATATAAAAAAAATACGGAGGTGTGCCAACATGACGTACACATAGGATGTTAGAATAGGTCCAGAACTTTAGTACTACACCACCCAAGTTACCTTAAAAACGTAGGTTTTGGAAATACGGGTGATTAAATTAGTCGCAATGCGATGTGCGGACAACGATTTGTCTAAGTTTGACATGAAATATAAAAATAAATACGGAATTGTGGATACATGACGTACACATAGGGTGATAGAATAGGACCAGAACTTCTGTATTATACCACCCAAGTTACCGTAAAAACTTAGGTTTTGGAAATATGGGTGTTTAAATTAGTCGCTATGCGATGTGCGGACAACGATTTGTCTAAGTTTGACATGAAATATAAAAATAAATACGGAATTGTGGATACATGACATACACATAGGGTGATAGAATAGGACCAGAACTTCTGTATTATACCACCCAAGTTACCGTAAAAACCTAGGTTTTGGAAATATGGGTGATTAAATTAGTCGCTATGCGATGTGCGGACAACGATTTGTCAAAGTATGACATGAAAAATAAAATAAATACGGAAGTGTGCCAACATGACGTACACATAGGATGATAGAATAGGTCCTGAAATTTAGTATTATACCACCCAAGTTACCTTAAAAACTTAGGTTTTGGAAATATGGGTGATTAAATTAGTCGCTATGCGATGTGCGGACAACGATTTGTCTAAGTTTGACACGAAATATAAAAATAATATGGAGGTGTGCCAACATGACGTACACATAGCATGATAGAATAGGTCCAGAACTTTAGTACTATACCACCCAAGTTACCTTAAAAACTTAGGTTTTGGAAATACGGGTGATTAAAATAGTCGCTTTGGATGTGTGGACAGTGATCCACCTAAGTTTGACATAAAATATAAAATAAATACGGCAGTGTTTCAGCATGACGTACACGTAGGGTGATAAAATAGGACCAGAACTTCTGTATTATACCACCCAAGTTACCGTAAAAACTTAGGTTTTGGAAATATGGCTGATTAAAGTAGTCGCATTGAGATGTGCGGACAGAGATTTGTCGAAGTTTGACACGAAATATAAAAAAAAAATACGGAGGTGTGCCAACATGACGTACACATAGGATGATAGAATAGGTCCTGAAATTTAGTATTATACCACCCAAGTTACCTTAAAAACTTCGGTTTTGGAAATACGGGTGATTAAAATAGTCGCTTTGGATGTGTGGACAGTGATCCACCTAAGTTTGACATAAAATATAAAATAAATACAGCAGTGTGTCAGCATGAAGTACACGTAGGGTGATGAAATAGGACCAGAACTTCTGTATTATACCACCCAAGTTACCGTAAAAACTTAGGTTTTGGAAATATGGCTGATTAAAGTAGTCGCATTGAGATGTGCGGACAGCGATTTGTCAAAGTATGACATGAAAAATAAAATAAATACGGAAGTGTGTCAACATGACGTACACATAGGATGATAGAATAGGTCCTGAAATTTAGTATTATACCACCCAAGTTACCTTAAAAACTTAGGTTTTGGAAATATGGGTGATTAAATTAGTCGCTATGCGATGTGCGGACAACGATTTGTCTAGGTTTAACATGAAATATAAAAATAAACACGGAATTGTGGATACATGACGTACACGTAGGGTGATAGAATAGGACCAGAACTTCTGTATTATACCACCCAAGTTACCGTAAAAACGTAGGTTTTGGAAATATGGCTGATTAAAGTAGTCGCATTGAGATGTGCGGACAGCGATTTGTCAAAGTATGACATGAAAAATAAAATAAATACGGAAGTATGTCAACATGACGTACACATAGGATGATAGAATAGGTCCTGAAATTTAGTATTATACCACCCAAGTTACCTTAAAAACTTAGGTTTTGGAAATATGGGTGATTAAATTAGTCGCTATGCGATGTGCGGACAACGATTTGTCTAAGTTTGACATGAAATATAAAAATAAATACGGAATTGTGGATACCCTGACGTACACATAGGGTGATAGAATAGGACCAGAACTTCTGTATTATACCACCCAAGTTACCGTAAAAACTTAGGTTTTGGAAATATGGGTGATTAAATTAGTCGCTATGCGATGTGCGGACAACGATTTGTCTAAGTTTGACATGAAATATAAAAATAAATACGGAATTGTGGATACATGACGTACACATAGGGTGATAGAATAGGACCAGAACTTCTGTATTATACCACCCAAGTTACCGTAAAAACCTAGGTTTTGGAAATATGGGTGATTAAATTAGTCGCTATGCGATGTGCGGACAACGATTTGTCTAAGTATGACATGAAATATAATAATAAATACGGAGGTGTGCCAACATTACGTACACGTAGGGTGATAGAATAGGACCAGAACTTCTGTATTATACCACCCAAGTTACCGTAAAAACTTAGGTTTTGGAAATATGGCTGATTAAAGTAGTCGCATTGAGATGTGCGGACAGAGATTTGTCGAAGTTTGACACGAAATATAAAAAAATACGGAGG
The DNA here is from genome assembly GCA_035578135.1 of Flexamia atlantica. NCBI lineage: Eukaryota > Metazoa > Arthropoda > Insecta > Hemiptera > Cicadellidae > Flexamia > Flexamia atlantica. The sequence continues at coordinate 29,184 of JAQJVK010000386.1, forward strand.
TGTGCCAACATGACGTACACATAGGATGATAGAATAGGTCCAGAACTTTAGTACTATACCACCCAAGTTACCTTAAAAACTTAGGTTTTGGAAATACGGGTGATTAAAATAGTCGCTTTGGATGTGTGGACAGTGATCAACCTAAGTTTTACATAAAATATAAAATAAATACGGCAGTGTGTCAGCATGACGTACACGTAGGGTGATGAAATAGGACCAGAACTTCTGTATTATACCACCCAAGTTACCGTAAAAACTTAGGTTTTGGAAATATAACTGATTAAAGTAGTCGCATTGAGATGTGCGGACAGAGATTTGTCGAAGTTTGACACGAAATATAAAAAAAATACGGAGGTGTGCCAACATGACGTACACATAGCATGATAGAATAGGTCCAGAACTTTAGTACTACACCACCCAAGTTACCTTTAAAACGTAGGTTTTGGAAATACGGGTGATTAAATTAGTCGCTATGCGATGTGCGGACAACGATTTGTTTAAGTTTGACATGAAATATAAAAATAAATACGGAATTGTGGATACATGACGTACACATAGGGTGATAGAATAGGACCAGAACTTCTGTATTATACCACCCAAGTTACCGTAAAAACTTAGGTTTTGGAAATATGGGTGATTAAATTAGTCGCTATGCGATGTGCGGACAACGATTTGTCTAAGTTTGACATGAAATATAAAAATAAATACGGAATTGTGGATACATGACGTACACATAGGGTGATAGAATAGGACCAGAACTTCTGTATTATACCACCCAAGTTACCGTAAAAACCTAGGTTTTGGAAATATGGGTGATTAAATTAGTCGCTATGCGATGTGCGGACAACGATTTGTCTAAGTATGACATGAAATATAATAATAAATACGGAGGTGTGCCAACATTACGTACACGTAGGGTGATAGAATAGGACCAGAACTTCTGTATTATACCGCCCAAGTTACCGTAAAAACTTAGGTTTTGGAAATATGGCTGATTAAAGTAGTCGCATTGAGATGTGCGGACAGAGATTTGTCGTAGTTTGACACGAAATATAAAAAAATACAGAGGTGAACCAACATGACGTACACATAGGATGATAGAATAGGTCCAGAACTTTAGTACTATACCACCCAAGTTACCTTAAAAACTTAGGTTTTGGAAATACGGGTGATTAAAATAGTCGCTTTGGATGTGTGGACAGTGATCCACCTAAGTTTGACATAAAATATAAAATAAATACGGCAGTGTGTCAGCATGACGTACACGTAGGGTGATGAAATAGGACCAGAACTTCTGTATTATACCACCCAAGTTACCGTAAAAACTTAGGTTTTGGAAATATGGCTCATTAAAGTCGTCGCATTGAGATGTGCGGACAGCGATTTGTCAAAGTATGACATGAAAAATAAAATAAATACGGAAGTGTGCCAACATGACGTTCACATAGGATGATAGAATAGGTCCTGAAATTTAGTATTATACCACCCAAGTTACCTTAAAAACTTAGGTTTTGGAAATATGGGTGATTAAATTAGTCGCTATGCGATGTGCGGACAACGATTTGTCTAAGTTTGACATGAAATATAAAAATAAATACGGAATTGTGGATACATGACGTACACGTAGGGTGATAGAATAGGACCTGAACTTCTGTATTATACCACCCAAGTTACCGTAAAAACTTAGGTTTTGGAAATATGGCTGATTAAAGTAGTCGCATTGAGATGTGCGGACAGCGATTTGTCAAAATATGACATGAAAAATAAAATAAATACGGAAGTGTGCCAACATGACGTACACATTGGATGATAGAATAGGTCCTGAAATTTAGTATTATACCACCCAAGTTACCGTAAAAACTTAGGTTTTGGAGGTATGGGTGATTAAATAAGTCGCTATGCGATGTGCGGACAACGATTTGTCTAAGTATGACATGAAATATAATAATAAATACGGAGGTGTGCCAACATTACGTACACGTAGGGTGATAGAATAGGACCAGAACTTCTGTATTATACCACCCAAGTTACCGTAAAAACTTAGGTTTTGGAAATATGGCTGAATAAAGTAGTCGCATTGAGATGTGCGGACAGAGATTTGTCGAGGTTTGACACGAAATATAAAAAAAATACGCAGGTGAACCAACATGACGTACACATAGGATGATAGAATAGGTCCAGAACTTTAGTACTATACCACCCAAGTTACCTTAAAAACTTAGGTTTTGGAAATATGGGTGATTAAATTAGTCGCTATGCGATGTGCGGACAACGATTTGTCTAAGTTTGACATGAAATATAAAAATTAATACGGAATTTTGGATACATGACGTACACATAGGGTGATAGAATAGGACCAGAACTTCTGTATTATACCACCCAAGTTACCGTAAAAACTTAGGTTTTGGAAATATGGCTGATTAAAGTAGTCGCATTGAGATGTGCGGACAGCGATTTGTCAAAGTATGACATGAAAAATAAAATAAATACGGAAGTGTGCCAACATGACGTTCACATAGGATGATAGAATAGGTCCTGAAATTTAGTATTATACCACCCAAGTTACCGTAAAAACTTAGGTTTTGGAAATATGGGTGATTAAATTAGTCGCTATGCGATGTGCGGACAACGATTTGTCTAAGTTTGACATGAAATATAAAAATAAATACGGAATTGTGGATACATGACGTACACGTAGGGTGATAGAATAGGACCAGAACTTCTGTATTATACCACCCAAGTTACCGTAAAAACTTAGGTTTTGGAAATATGGCTGATTAAAGTAGTCGCATTGAGATGTGCGGACAGCGATTTGTCAAAGTATGACATGAAAAATAAAATAAATACGGAAGTGTGCCAACATGACGTACACATTGGATGATAGAATAGGTCCTGAAATTTAGTATTATACCACCCAAGTTACCGTAAAAACTTAGGTTTTGGAGGTATGGGTGATTAAATAAGTCGCTATGCGATGTGCGGACAACGATTTGTCTAAGTATGACATGAAATATAATAATAAATACGGAGGTGTGCCAACATTACGTACACGTAGGGTGATAGAAAAGGACCAGAACTTCTGTATTATACCACCCAAGTTACCGTAAAAACTTAGGTTTTGGAAATATGGCTGAATAAAGTAGTCGCATTGAGACGTGCGGACAGAGATTTGTCTAGGTTTGACACGAAATATAAAAAAAATACGGAGGTGAACTAACATGACGTACACATAGGATGATAGAATAGGTCCAGAACTTTAGTACTATACCACCCAAGTTACCTTAAAAACTTAGGTTTTGGAAATACGGGTGATTAAAATAGTCGCTTTGGATGTGTGGACAGCGATCCACCTAAGTTTGACATAAAATATAAAATAAATACGGCAGTGTGTCAGCATGACGTACACGTAGGAAGAAAGAATAGGACCAGAACTTTAGTACTATACCACCCAAGTTACCTTAAAAACTTAGGTTTTGGAAATATGGGTGATTAAATTAGTCGCTATGCGATGTGCGGACAACGATTTGTCTAAGTTTGACATGAAATATAAAAATTAATACGGAATTTTGGATACATGACGTACACATAGGGTGATAGAATAGGACCAGAACTTCTGTATTATACCACACAAGTTACCGTAAAAACTTAGGTTTTGGAAATAAGGCTGATTAAAGTAGTCGCATTGAGATGTGCGGACAGCGATTTGTCAAAGTATGACATGAAAAATAAAATAAATACGGAAGTGTGCCAACATGACGTACACATAGGATGATAGAATAGGTCCTGAAATTTAGTATTATACCACCCAAGTTACCTTAAAAACTTAGGTTTTGGAAATATGGGTGATTAAATTAGTCGCTATGCGATGTGCGGACAACGATTTGTCTAAGTTTGACATGAAATATAAAAATAAATACGGAATTGTGGATACATGACGTACACATAGGGTGATAGAATAGGACCAGAACTTCTGTATTATACCACCCAAGTTACCGTAAAAACTTAGGTTTTGGAAATATGGGTGATTAAATTAGTCGCTATGCGATGTGCGGACAACGATTTGTCTAAGTTTGACATGAAATATAAAAATAAATACGGAATTGTGGATACATGACGTACACATAGGATGATAGAACAAGTCCTGAAATTTAGTATTATACCATCCAAGTTACCTTAAAAACTTAGGTTTTGGAATTATGGGTGATTAAATTAGTCGCTATGCGACGTGCGGACAACGATTTGTCTAAGTATGACATGAAATATAATAATAAATACGGAGGTGTGCCAACATTACGTACACGTAGGGTGATAGAATAGGACCAGAACTTCTGTATTATACCACCCAAGTTACCGTAAAATCTTAGGTTTTGGAAATATGGCTGTTTAAAGTAGTCGCATTAAGATGTGCGGACAGAGATTTGTCGTAGTTTGACACGAAATATAAAAAAAATACGGAGGTGTGCCAACATGACGTACACATAGGATTATAGAATAGGTCCAGAACTTTAGTACTATACCACCCAAGTTACCTTAAAAACTTAGGTTTTGGAAATACGGGTGATTAAAATAGTCGCTTTGGATGTGTGGACAGTGATCCACCTAAGTTTGACATAAAATATAAAATAAATACGGCAGTGTGTCAGCATGACGTACACGTAGGGTGATGAAATAGGACCAGAACTTCTGTATTATACCACCCAAGTTACCGTAAAAACTTAGGTTTTGGAAATATGGGTGATTAAATTAGTCGCTATGCGATGTGCGGACAACGATTTGTCTAAGTTTGACATGAAATATAAAAATAAATACGGAATTTTGGATACATGACGTACACATTGGGTGATAGAATAGGATTAGAACGATATTATTATACCACTCAGGTTACCGTCAAAACTTAGCTTTTGGAATTACGGGTGATTAAAATAGTCGCATTGAGATGTGCGGACAGAGATTTGTCGAAGTTTGACACGAAATATAAAAAAAATACGGAGGTGTGCCAACATGACGTACACATAGGATTATAGAATAGGTCCAGAACTTTAGTACTATACCACCCAAGTTACCTTAAAAACTTAGGTTTTGGAAATACGGGTGATTAAAATAGTCGCTTTGGATGTGTGGACAGTGATCCACCTAAGTTTGACATAAAATATAAAATAAATACGGCAGTGTGTCAGCATGACGTACACGTAGGGTGATGAAATAGGACCAGAACTTCTGTATTATACCACCCAAGTTACCGTAAAAACTTAGGTTTTGGAAATATGGCTGATTAAAGTAGTCGCATTGAGATGTGCGGACAGAGATTTGTCGAAGTTTGACACGAAATATAAAAAAAATACGGAGGTGTGCCAACATGACGTACACGTAGGGTGATAAAATAGGACCAGAACTTCTGTATTATACCACCCAAGTTACCTTAAAAACTTAGGTTTTGGAAATATGGGTGATTAAATTAGTCGTTATGCGATGTGCGGACAACGATTTGTCTAAGTATGACATGAAATATAATAATAAATACGGAGGTGTTCCAACATTATGTACACGTAGGGTGATAGAATAGGACCAGAACTTCTGTATTATACCACCCAAGTTACCGTAAAAACTTAGGTTTTGGAAATATGGCTGATTAAAGTAGTCGCATTGAGATGTGCGGACAGCGATTTGTCAAAGTATGACATGAAAAATAAAATAAATACGGAAGTGTGCCAACATGACGTACACATAGGATAATAGAATAGGTCCTGAAATTTAGTATTATACCACCAAAGTTACCTTAAAAACTTAGGTTTTGGAAATATGGGTGATTAAATTAGTCGCTATGCGATGTGCGGACAACGATTTGTCAAAGTATGACATGAAAAATAAAATAAATACGGAAGTGTGCCAACATGACGTACACATAGGATGATAGAATAGGTCCAGAACTTAGGTACTATACCACACAAGTTACCGTAAAAACTTAGGCTTTGGAAATATGGGTGATTAAATTAGTCGCTATGCGATGTGCGGACAACGATTTGTCTATGTTTGACATGAAATATAAAAATAAATACGGAGGTGTGCCAACATTACGTACACGTAGGGTGATAGAATAGGACCAGAACTTCTGTATTATACCACCCAAGTTACCGTAAAAACTTAGGTTTTGGAAATATGGCTGATTAAAGTAGTCGCATTGAGATGTGCGGACAGCGATGTGTCTAAGTTTGACATGAAATATAAAAATAAATACGGAATTGTGAATACATGACGTACACATAGGGTGATAGAATAGGACCAGAACTTAAGTACTATACCACCCAAGTTACCTTAAAAACTTAGGTTTTGGAAATACGGGTGATTAAAATAGTCGCTTTGGATGTGTGGACAGTGATCCACCTAAGTTTGACATAAAATATAAAATAAATACGGCAGTGTGTCAGCATGACGTACACGTAGGTTGATGAAATAGGACCAGAACTTCTGTATTATACCACCCAAGTTACGGTAAAAACTTAGGTTTTGGAAATATGGCTGATTAAAGTAGTCGCATTGAGATGTGCGGACAGAGATTTGTCGAAGTTTGACACGAAATATAAAAAAATACGGAGGTGTGCCAACATGACGTACACATAGGATGATAGAATAGGTCCAGAACATTAGTACTATACCACCCAAGTTACCTTAAAAACTTAGGTTTTGGAAATACGGGTGATTAAAATAGTCGCTTTGGATGTGTGGAAAGTGATCCACCTAAGTTTGACATAAAATATAAAATAAATACGGCAGTGCGTCAGCATGACGTACACGTAGGATGAAAGAATAGGACCAGAACTTTAGTACTATACCACCCAAGTTACCTTAAAAACTTAGGTTTTGGAAATATGGCTGATTAAAGTAGTCGCATTGAGATGTGCGGACAGCGATTTTTCAAAGTATGACATGAAAAATAAAATAAATACGGAAGTGTGCCAACATGACGTACACATAGGATAATAGAATAGGTCCTGAAATTTAGTATTATACCACCAAAGTTACCTTAAAAACTTAGGTTTTGGAAATATGGGTGATTAAATTAGTCGCTATGCGATGTGCGGACAACGATTTGTCTAAGTTTGACATGAAATATAAAAATAAATACGGAATTGTGGATACATGCCGTACACATAGGGTGATAGAATAGGACCAGAACTTCTGTATTATACCACCCAAGTTACCGTAAAAACATAGGTTTTGGAAATATGGCTGATTAAAGTAGTCGCATTGAGATGTGCGGACAGCGATTTGTCAAAGTATGACATGAAAAATAAAATAAATACGGAAGTGTGCCAACATGACGTACACATAGGATGATAGAATAGGTCCTGAAATTTAGTATTATACCACCCAAGTTACCTAAAAAACTTAAGTTTTGGAAATATGGGTGATTAAATTAGTCGCTATGCGATGTGCGGACAACGATTTGTCTAAGTTTGACATGAAATATAAAAATAAATACGGAATTGTGGATACATGACGTACACATAGGGTGATAGAATAGGACCAGAACTTTTGTATTATACCACCCAAGTTACCGTAAAAACTTAGGTTTTGGAAATATGAGTGATTAAATTAGTCGCTATGCGATGTGCGGACAACGATTTGTCTAAGTTTGACGTGAAATATAAAAATAAATACGGAATTGTGGATACATGACGTACACATAGGGTGATAGAATAGGACCAGAACTTCTGTATTATACCACCCAAGTTACCGTAAAAACTTAGGTTTTGGAAATACGGGTGATTAAAATAGTCGCTTTGGATGTGTGGACAGTGATCCACCTAAGTTTGACATAAAATATAAAGTAAATACGGCAGTGTGTCAGCATGACGTACACGTAGGGTGATGAAATAGGACCAGAACTTCTGTATTATACCACCCAAGTTACCGTAAAAACTTAGGTTTTGGAAATATGGCTGATTAAAGTAGTCGCATTGAGATGTGCGGACAGCGATTTGTCGAAGTTTGACACGAAAAATAAAAAAAATACGGAGGTGTGCCAACATGACGTACACATAGGATGATAGAATAGGTCCAGCACTTTAGTACTATACCACCCAAGTTACCGTAAAAACTTAGGTTTTGGAAATATGGCTGATTAAAGTAGTCGCATTGAGATGTGCGGACAGCGATTTGTCTAAGTTTGACATGAAATATAAAAATAAATACGGAATTGTGGATACATGACGTACACATAGGGTGATAGAATAGGACCAGAACTTCTGTATTATACCACCCAAGTTACCGTAAAAACTTAGGTTTTGGAAATATAGGTGATTAAATTAGTCGCTATGCGATGTGCGGACAACGATTTGTCTAAGTTTGACATGAAATATAAAAATAAATACGGAATTGTGGATACATGACGTACACATAGGGTGATAGAATATGACCAGAACTTCTGTATTATACCACCCAAGTTACCGTAAAAACTTAGGTTTTGGAAATATGGGTGATTAAATTAGTCGCTATGCGATGTGCGGACAACGATTTGTCGAAGTTTGACACGAAATATAAAAAAAATACGGAGGTGTGCCAACATGACGTACACATAGGATGATAGAATAGGTCCAGAACTTAGGTACTATACCACACAAGTTACCGTAAAAACTTAGGCTTTGGAAATATGGGTGATTAAATTAGTCGCTATGCGATGTGCGGACAACGATTTGTCTATGTTTGACATGAAATATAAAAATAAATACGGAGGTGTGCCAACATTACGTACACGTAGGGTGATAGAATAGGACCAGAACTTCTGTATTATACCACCCAAGTTACCGTAAAAACTTAGGTTTTGGAAATATGGGTGATTAAATTAGTCGCTATGCGATGTGCGGACAACGATTTGTCTAAGTATGACATGAAATATAATAATAAATACGGAGGTGTGCCAACATTACGTACACGTAGGGTGATAGAATAGGACCAGAACTTCTGTATTATACCATCCAAGCTACCGTAAAAACTTAGGTTTTGGAAATATGGCTGATTAAAGTAGTCGCATTGAGATGTGCGGACAGAGATTTGTCTAAGTTTGACATGAAATATAAAAATAAATACGGAGGTGTGCCAACATGACGTACACATAGGATGATAGAATAGGTCCAGAACTTTAGTACTATACCACCCAAGTTATCGTAAAAACTTAGGTTTTGGAAATACGGGTGATTAAAATAGTCGCTTTGGATGTGTGGACAGTGATCCACCTAAGTTTGACATAAAATATAAAATAAATACGGCAGTGTGTCAGCATGACGTACACGTAGGGTGATGAAATAGGACCAGAACTTCTGTATTATACCACCCAAGTTACGGTAAAAACTTAGGTTTTGGAAATATGGCTGATTAAAGTAGTCGCATTGAGATGTGCGGACAGAGATTTGTCGAAGTTTGACACGAAATATAAAAAATACGGAGGTGTGCCAACATGACGTACACATAGGATGATAGAATAGGTCCAGAACATTAGTACTATACCACCCAAGTTACCTTAAAAACTTAGGTTTTGGAAATACGGGTGATTAAAATAGTCGCTTTGGATGTGTGGAAAGTGATCCACCTAAGTTTGACATAAAATATAAAATAAATACGGCAGTGTGTCAGCATGACGTACACGTAGGATGAAAGAATAGGACCAGAACTTTAGTACTATACCACCCAAGTTACCTTAAAAACTTAGGTTTTGGAAATATGGGTGATTAAATTAGTCGCTATGCGATGTGCGGACAACGATTTGTCTATGTATTACATGAAATATAATAATAAATACGGAGGTGTGCCAACATTACGTACACGTAGGGTAATAGAATAGGACCAGAACTTCTGTATTATACCACCCAAGTTACCGTAAAAACTTAGGTTTTGGAAATATGGCTGATTAAAGTAGTCGCATTGAGATGTGCGGACAGCGATTTTTCAAAGTATGACATGAAAAATAAAATAAATACGGAAGTGTGCCAACATGACGTACACATAGGATAATAGAATAGGTCCTGAAATTTAGTATTATACCACCAAAGTTACCTTAAAAACTTAGGTTTTGGAAATATGGGTGATTAAATTAGTCGCTATGCGATGTGCGGACAACGATTTGTCAAAGTATGACATGAAAAATAAAATAAATACGGAAGTGTGCCAACATGATGTACACATAGGATGATAGAATAGGTCCTGAAATTTAGTATTATACCACCCAAGTTACCTTAAAAACTTAGGTTTTGGAAATATGGGTGATTAAATTAGTCACTATGCGATGTGCGGACAACGATTTGTCTAAGTTTGACCTGAAATATAAAAATAAATACGGAATTTTGGATACATGACGTACACATAGGGTGATAGAATAGGACCAGAACTTCTGTATTATACCACCCAAGTTACCGTAAAAACTTAGGTTTTGGAAATACGGGTGATTAAAATAGTCGCTTTGGACGTGTGGACAGTGATCCACCTAAGTTTGACATAAAATATAAAATAAATACGGCAGTGTGTCAGCATGACGTACACGTAGGGTGATGAAATAGGACCAGAACTTCTGTATTATACCACCCAAGTTACCGTAAAAACTTAGGTTTTGGAAATATAACTGATTAAAGTAGTCGCATTGAGATGTGCGGACAGCGATTTGTCGAAGTTTGACACGAAATATAAAAAAAATACGGAGGTGTGCCAACATGACGTACACATAGGATGATAGAATAGGTCCAGAACTTTAGTACTATACCACCCAAGTTACCGTAAAAACTTAGGTTTTGGAAATATGGCTGATTAAAGTAGTCGCATTGAGATGTGCGGACAGCGATTTGTCTAAGTTTGACATGAAATATAAAAATAAATACGGAATTGTGGATACATGACGTACACATAGGGTGATAGAATATGACCAGAACTTCTGTATTATACCACCCAAGTTACCGTAAAAACTTAGGTTTTGGAAATATGGGTGATTAAATTAGTCGCTATGCGATGTGCGGACAACGATTTGTCGAAGTTTGACACGAAATATAAAAAAAATACGGAGGAGTGCCAACATGACGTACACATAGGATGATAGAATAGGTCCAGAACTTAGGTACTATACCACACAAGTTACCGTAAAAACTTAGGCTTTGGAAATATGGGTGATTAAATTAGTCGCTATGCGATGTGCGGACAACGATTTGTCTATGTTTGACATGAAATATAAAAATAAATACGGAGGTGTGCCAACATTACGTAGACGTAGGGTGATAGAATAGGACCAGAACTTCTGTATTATACCACCCAAGTTATCGTAAAAACTTAGGTTTTGGAAATATGGGTGATTAAATTAGTCGCTATGCGATGTGCGGACAACGATTTGTCTAAGTATGACATGAAATATAATAATAAATACGGAGGTGTGCCAACATTACGTACACGTAGGGTGATAGAATAGGACCAGAACTTCTGTATTATACCATCCAAGTTACCGTAAAAACTTAGGTTTTGGAAATATGGCTGATTAAAGTAGTCGCATTGAGATGTGCGGACAGAGATTTGTCGAAGTTTGACACGAAATATAAAAAAATACGGAGGTGTGCCAACATGACGTACACATAGGATGATAGAATAGGTCCAGAACATTAGTACTATACCACCCAAGTTACCTTAAAAACTTAGGTTTTGGAAATACGGGTGATTAAAATAGTCGCTTTGGATGTGTGGAAAGTGATCCACCTAAGTTTGACATAAAATATAAAATAAATACGGCAGTGTGTCAGCATGACGTACACGTAGGATGAAAGAATAGGACCAGAACTTTAGTACTATACCACCCAAGTTACCTTAAAAACTTAGGTTTTGGAAATATGGGTGATTAAATTAGTCGCTATGCGATGTGCGGACAACGATTTGTCTAAGTATGACATGAAATATAATAATAAATACGGAGGTGTGCCAACATTACGTACACGTAGGGTAATAGAATAGGACCAGAACTTCTGTATTATACCACCCAAGTTACCGTAAAAACTTAGGTTTTGGAAATATGGCTGATTAAAGTAGTCGCATTGAGATGTGCGGACAGCGATTTTTCAAAGTATGACATGAAAAATAAAATAAATACGGAAGTGTGCCAACATGACGTACACATAGGATAATAGAATAGGTCCTGAAATTTAGTATTATACCACCAAAGTTACCTTAAAAACTTAGGTTTTGGAAATATGGGTGATTAAATTAGTCGCTATGCGATGTGCGGACAACGATTTGTCAAAGTATGACATGAAAAATAAAATAAATACGGAAGTGTGCCAACAGGATGTACACATAGGATGATAGAATAGGTCCTGAAATTTAGTATTATACCACCCAAGTTACCTTAAAAACTTAGGTTTTGGAAATATGGGTTATTAAATTAGTCACTATGCGATGTGCGGACAACCATTTGTCTAAGTTTGACCTGAAATATAAAAATAAATACGGAATTGTGGATACATGCCGTACACTTAGGGTGATAGAATAGGACCAGAACTTCTGTATTATACCACCCAAGTTACCGTAAAAACATAGGTTTTGGAAATATGGCTGATTAAAGTAGTCGCATTGAGATGTGCGGACAGCGATTTGTCAAAGTATGACATGAAAAATAAAATAAATACGGAAGTGTGCCAACATGACGTACACATAGGATGATAGAATAGGTCCAGAAATTTAGTATTATACCACCCAAGTTACCTAAAAAACGTAAGTTTTGGAAATATGGGTGATTAAATTAGTCGCTATGCGATGTGCGGACAACGATTTGTCTAAGTTTGACATGAAATATAAAAATAAATACGGAATTGTGGATACATGACGTACACATAGGGTGATAGAATAGGACCAGAACTTTTGTATTATACCACCCAAGTTACCGTAAAAACTTAGGTTTTGGAAATATGAGTGATTAAATTAGTCGCTATGCGATGTGCGGACAACGATTTGTCTAAGTTTGACATGAAATATAAAAATAAATACGGAATTGTGGATACATGACGTACACATAGGGTGATAGAATAGGACCAGAACTTCTGTATTATACCACCCAAGTTACCGTAAAAACTTAGGTTTTAGAAATACGGGTGATTAAAATAGTCGCTTTGGATGTGTGGACAGTGATCCACCTAGGTTTGACATAAAATATAAAATAAATACGGCAGTGTGTCAGCATGACGTACACGTAGGGTGATGAAATAGGACCAGAACGTTAGTACTATATCACCCAAGTTACCTTAAAAACTTAGGTTTTGGAAATATGGCTGATTAAAGTAGTCGCATTGAGATGTGCGGAAAGAGATTTGTAGAAGTTTGACACGAAATATAAAAAAAAATACGGAGGTGTGCCAACATGACGTACACATAGGATGATAGAATAGGTCCAGAACTTTAGTACTATACCACCCAAGTTACCGTAAAAACTTAGGTTTTGGAAATATGGCTGATTAAAGTAGTCGCATTGAGATATCCGGACAGCGATTTTTCAAAGTATGACATGAAAAATAAAATAAATACGGAAGTGTGCCATCATGACGTACACATAGGATGATAGAATAGGTCCTGAAATTTAGTATTATACCACCCAAGTTACCTTAAAAACTTAGGTTTTGGAAATATGGGTGATTAAATTAGTCGCATTGAGATATCCGGACAGCGATTTGTCAAAGTATGACATGAAAAATAAAATAAATACGGAAGTGTGCCATCATGACGTACACATAGGATGATAGAATAGGTCCTGAAATTTAGTATTATACCACCCAAGTTACCTTAAAAACTTAGGTTTTGGAAATATGGGTGATTAAATTAGTCGCTATGCGATGTGCGGACAGCGATTTGTCTAAGTTTGACATGAAATATAAAAATAAATACGGAATTGTGGATACATGACGTACACATAGGGTGATAGAATAGGACCAGAACTTCTGTATTATACCACCCAAGTTACCGTAAAAACTTAGGTTTTGGAAATATGGGTGATTAAATTAGTCGCTATGCGATGTGCGGACAACGATTTGTCGAAGTTTGACACGAAATATAAAAAAATACGGAGGTTTGCCAACATGACGTACACATAGGATGATAGAATAGGTCCAGAACCTTAGTACTATACCACACAAGTTACCGTAAAAACTTAGGTTTTGGAAATATGGGTGATTAAATTAGTCGCTATGCGATGTGCGGACAACGATTTGTCTAAGTTTGACATGAATATAAAAATAAATACGGAGTCGTGCCAACATAACGTACACGTAGGGTGATAGAATAGGACCAGAACTTCTGTATTATACCACCCAAGTTACCGTAAAAACTTAGGTTTTGGAAATATGGCTGATTAAAGTAGTCGCATTGAGATGTGCGGACAGCGATTTGTCTAAATTTGACATGAAATATAAAAATAAATACGGAGGTGTGCCAACATGACGTACACATAGGATGATAGAATAGGTCCAGAACTTTAGTACTATACCACCCAAGTTACCGTAAAAACCTAGGTTTTGGAAATATGGCTGATTAAAGTAGTCGCATTGAGATGTGCGGACAGCGATTTGTCTAAATTTGACATGAAATATAAAAATAAATACGGAATTGTGGATACATGACGTACACATAGGGTGATAGAATAGGACCAGAACTTCTGTATTATACCACCCAAGTTACCGTAAAAACTTAGGTTTTGGAAATATGGGTGATTAAATTAGTCGCTATGCGATGTGCGGACAACGATTTGTCTAAGTTTGACATGAAATATAAAAATAAATACGGAATTGTGGATACATGACGTACACATAGGGTGATAGAATAGGACCAGAACTTCTGTATTATACCACCCAAGTTACCGTAAAAACTTAGGTTTTGGAAATATGGGTGATTAAATTAGTCGCTATGCGATGTGCGGACAACGATTTGTCGAAGTTTGACACGAAATATAAAAAAAATACGGAGGTGTGCCAACATGACGTACACATAGGATGATAGAATAGGTCCAGAACTTAGGTACTATACCACACAAGTTACCGTAAAAACTTAGGCTTTGGAAATATGGGTGATTAAATTAGTCGCTACGCGATGTGCGGACAACGATTTGTCTATGTATGACATGAAATATAATAATAAATACGGAGGTGCGCCAACATTACGTACATGTAGGTAAATAGAATAGGACCAGAACTTCTGTATTATACCATCCAAGTTACCGTAAAAACTTAGGTTTTGGAAATATGGCTGATTAAAGTAGTCTTATTGAGATGTGCGGACAGAGATTTGTCGAAGTTTGACACGAAATATAAAAAAAATACGGAGGTGTTCCAACATGACGTACACATAGGATGATAGAATAGGTCCAGAACTTTAGTACTATACCACCCAAGTTACCTTAAAAACTTAGGTTTTGGAAATACGGGTGATTAAAATAGTCGCTTTGGATGTGTGGACAGCGATCCACCTAAGTTTGACATAAAATATAAAATAAATACGGCAGTGTGTCAGCATGACGTACACGTAGGATGAAAGAATAGGACCAGAACTTTAGTACTATACCACCCAAGTTACCTTAAAAACTTAGGTTTTGGAAATATGGGTAATTAAATTAGTCGCTATGCGATGTGCGGACAACGATTTGTCTAAGTATGACATGAAATATAATAATAAATACGGAGGTGTGCCAACATTACGTACACGTAGGGTGATAGAATAGGTCCTGAAATTTAGTATTATACCACCCAAGTTACCTTAAAAACTTAGGTTTTGGAAATACGGGTGATTAAAATAGTCGCTTTGGATGTGTGGACAGCGATCCACCTAAGTTTGACATAAAATATAAAATAAATACGGCAGTGTGTCAGCATGACGTACACGTAGGGTGATGAAATAGGACCAGAACTTCTGTATTATACCACCCAAGTTACCGTAAAAACTTAGGTTTTAAAAATATAGCTGATTAAAGTAGTCGCATTGAGATGTGCGGACAGCGATTTGTCTAAGTTTGACATGAAATATAAAAATGAATACGGAATTGTGGATACATGACGTACACATAGGGTGATAGAATAGGACCAGAACTTCTGTATTATACCACCCAAATTACCGTAAAAACTTAGGTTTTGGAAATATGGGTGATTAAATTAGTCGCTATGCGATGTGCGGACAACGATTTGTCTAAGTTTGACATGAAATATAAAAATAAATACGGAATTGTGGATACATGACGTACACAAAGGGTGATAGAATAGGACCAGAACTTCTGTATTATACCACCCAAGTTACCGTAAAAACTTAGGTTTTGGAAATATGGCTGATTAAAGTAGTCGCATTGAGATGTGCGGACAGCGATTTGTCAAAGTATGACATGAAATATAATAATAAAAACGGAGGTGTGCCAACATTACGTACACGTAGGGTGATAGAATAGGACCAGAAATTCTGTATTATACCACCCAAGTTACCGTAAAAACTTAGGTTTTGGAAATATGGGTGATTAAATTAGTCGCTATGCGATGTGCGGACAACGATTTGTCTAAGTATGACATGAAATATAATAATAAATACGGAGGTGTGCCAACATTACGTACACGTAGGGTGATAGAATAGGACCAGAACTTCTGTATTATACCACCCAAGTTACCGTAAAAACCTAGGTATTGGAAATATGGCTGATTAAAGTAGTCGCATTGAGATGTGCGAACAGAGATTTGTCTAAGTTTGACATGAAATATAAAAATAAATACGGAGGTGTGCCAACATTACGTACACGTAGGATGATAGAATAGGTCCTGAAATTTAGTATTATACCACCCAAGTTACCTTAAAAACTTAGGTTTTGGAAATACGGGTGATTAAAATAGTCGCTTTGGATGTGTGGACAGCGATCCACCTAAGTTTGACATAAAATATAAAATAAATACGGCAGTGTGTCAGCATGATGTACACGTAGGGTGATGAAATAAGACCAGAACTTCTGTATTATACCACCCAAGTTACCGTAAAAACTTAGGTTTTGGAAATATGGCTGATTAAAGTAGTCGCATTGAGATGTGCGGACAGCGATTTGTCGAAGTTTGACACGAAATATAAAAAAATACGGAGGTGTGCCAACATTACGTACACATAGGATGATAGAATATGTCCAGAACTTTAGTACTATACCACCCAAGTTACCGTAAAAACTTAGGTTTTGGAAATATGGCTGATTAAAGTAGTCGCATTGAGATGTGCGGACAGCGATTTGTCTAAGTTTGACATGAAATATAAAAATGAATACGGAATTGTGGATACATGACGTACACATAGGGTGATAGAATAGGACCAGAACTTCTGTATTATACCACCCAAGTTACCGTAAAAACTTAGGTTTTGGAAATATAGGTGATTAAATTAGTCGCTATGCGATGTGCGGACAACGATTTGTCTAAGTTTGACATGAAATATAAAAATAAATACGGAGGTGTGCCAACATGACGTACACATAGGATGATAGAATAGGTCCAGAACTTTAGTACTATACCACCCAAGTTACCGTAAAAACTTAGGTTTTGGAAATATGGCTGATTAAAGTAGTCGCATTGAGATATCCGGACAGCGATTTTTCAAAGTATGACATGAAAAATAAAATAAATACGGAAGTGTGCCATCATGACGTACACATAGGATGATAGAATAGGTCCTGAAATTTAGTATTATACCACCCAAGTTACCTTAAAAACTTAGGTTTTGGAAATATGGGTGATTAAATTAGTCGCATTGAGATATCCGGACAGCGATTTGTCAAAGTATGACATGAAAAATAAAATAAATACGGAAGTGTGCCATCATGACGTACACATAGGATGATAGAATAGGTCCTGAAATTTAGTATTATACCACCCAAGTTACCTAAAAAACGTAAGTTTTGGAAATATGGGTGATTAAATTAGTCGCTATGCGATGTGCGGACAACGATTTGTCTAAGTTTGACATGAAATATAAAAATAAATACGGAATTGTGGATACATGACGTACACATAGGGTGATAGAATAGGACCAGAACTTTTGTATTATACCACCCAAGTTACCGTAAAAACTTAGGTTTTGGAAATATGAGTGATTAAATTAGTCGCTATGCGATGTGCGGACAACGATTTGTCTAAGTTTGACATGAAATATAAAAATAAATACGGAATTGTGGATACATGACGTACACATAGGGTGATAGAATAGGACCAGAACTTCTGTATTATACCACCCAAGTTACCGTAAAAACTTAGGTTTTGGAAATACGGGTGATTAAAATAGTCGCTTTGGATGTGTGGACAGTGATCCACCTAGGTTTGACATAAAATATAAAATAAATACGGCAGTGTGTCAGCATGACGTACACGTAGGGTGATGAAATAGGACCAGAACGTTAGTACTATATCACCCAAGTTACCTTAAAAACTTAGGTTTTGGAAATATGGCTGATTAAAGTAGTCGCATTGAGATGTGCGGACAGAGATTTGTAGAAGTTTGACACGAAATATAAAAAAAATACGGAGGTGTGCCAACATGACGTACACATAGGATGATAGAATAGGTCCAGAACTTTAGTACTATACCACCCAAGTTACCGTAAAAACTTAGGTTTTGGAAATATGGCTGATTAAAGTAGTCGCATTGAGATATCCGGACAGCGATTTTTCAAAGTATGACATGAAAAATAAAATAAATACGGAAGTGTGCCATCATGACGTACACATAGGATGATAGAATAGGTCCTGAAATTTAGTATTATACCACCCAAGTTACCTTAAAAACTTAGGTTTTGGAAATATGGGTGATTAAATTAGTCGCATTGAGATATCCGGACAGCGATTTGTCAAAGTATGACATGAAAAATAAAATAAATACGGAAGTGTGCCATCATGACGTACACATAGGATGATAGAATAGGTCCTGAAATTTAGTATTATACCACCCAAGTTACCGTAAAAACTTAGGTTTTGGAAATATGGGTGATTAAATTAGTCGCTATGCGATGTGCGGACAACGATTTGTCTAAGTTTGACATGAAATATAAAAATAAATACGGAATTGTGGATACATGACGTACACATAGGGTGATAGAATAGGACCAGAACTTCTGTATTATACCACCCAAGTTACCGTAAAAACTTAGGTTTTGGAAATATGGGTGATTAAATTAGTCGCTATGCGATGTGCGGACAACGATTTGTCGAAGTTTGACACGAAATATAAAAAAATACGGAGGTTTGCCAACATGACGTACACATAGGATGATAGAATAGGTCCAGAACTTTAGTACTATACCACACAAGTTACCGTAAAAACTTAGGTTTTGGAAATATGGGTGATTAAATTAGTCGCTATGCGATGTGCGGACAACGATTTGTCTAAGTTTGACATGAATATAAAAATAAATACGGAGTCGTGCCAACATTACGTACACGTAGGGTGATAGAATAGGACCAGAACTTCTGTATTATACCACCCAAGTTACCGTAAAAACTTAGGTTTTGGAAATATGGCTGATTAAAGTAGTCGCATTGAGATGTGCGGACAGCGATTTGTCTAAATTTGACATGAAATATAAAAATAAATACGGAGGTGTGCCAACATGACGTACACATAGGATGATAGAATAGGTCCAGAACTTTAGTACTATACCACCCAAGTTACCGTAAAAACCTAGGTTTTGGAAATATGGCTGATTAAAGTAGTCGCATTGAGATGTGCGGACAGCGATTTGTCTAAATTTGACATGAAATATAAAAATAAATACGGAATTGTGGATACATGACGTACACATAGGGTGATAGAATAGGACCAGAACTTCTGTATTATACCACCCAAGTTACCGTAAAAACTTAGGTTTTGGAAATATGGGTGATTAAATTAGTCGCTATGCGATGTGCGGACAACGATTTGTCTAAGTTTGACATGAAATATAAAAATAAATACGGAATTGTGGATACATGACGTACACATAGGGTGATAGAATAGGACCAGAACTTCTGTATTATACCACCCAAGTTACCGTAAAAACTTAGGTTTTGGAAATATGGGTGATTAAATTAGTCGCTATGCGATGTGCGGACAACGATTTGTCGAAGTTTGACACGAAATATAAAAAAAATACGGAGGTGTGCCAACATGACGTACACATAGGATGATAGAATAGGTCCAGAACTTAGGTACTATACCACACAAGTTACCGTAAAAACTTAGGCTTTGGAAATATGGGTGATTAAATTAGTCGCTACGCGATGTGCGGACAACGATTTGTCTATGTATGACATGAAATATAATAATAAATACGGAGGTGCGCCAACATTACGTACATGTAGGTAAATAGAATAGGACCAGAACTTCTGTATTATACCATCCAAGTTACCGTAAAAACTTAGGTTTTGGAAATATGGCTGATTAAAGTAGTCTTATTGAGATGTGCGGACAGAGATTTGTCGAAGTTTGACACGAAATATAAAAAAAATACGGAGGTGTTCCAACATGACGTACACATAGGATGATAGAATAGGTCCAGAACTTTAGTACTATACCACCCAAGTTACCTTAAAAACTTAGGTTTTGGAAATACGGGTGATTAAAATAGTCGCTTTGGATGTGTGGACAGCGATCCACCTAAGTTTGACATAAAATATAAAATAAATACGGCAGTGTGTCAGCATGACGTACACGTAGGATGAAAGAATAGGACCAGAACTTTAGTACTATACCACCCAAGTTACCTTAAAAACTTAGGTTTTGGAAATATGGGTAATTAAATTAGTCGCTATGCGATGTGCGGACAACGATTTGTCTAAGTATGACATGAAATATAATAATAAATACGGAGGTGTGCCAACATTACGTACACGTAGGGTGATAGAATAGGTCCTGAAATTTAGTATTATACCACCCAAGTTACCTTAAAAACTTAGGTTTTGGAAATACGGGTGATTAAAATAGTCGCTTTGGATGTGTGGACAGCGATCCACCTAAGTTTGACATAAAATATAAAATAAATACGGCAGTGTGTCAGCATGACGTACACGTAGGGTGATGAAATAGGACCAGAACTTCTGTATTATACCACCCAAGTTACCGTAAAAACTTAGGTTTTGGAAATATGGCTGATTAAAGTAGTCGCATTGAGATGTGCGGACAGCGATTTGTCTAAGTTTGACATGAAATATAAAAATGAATACGGAATTGTGGATACATGACGTACACATAGGGTGATAGAATAGGACCAGAACTTCTGTATTATACCACCCAAATTACCGTAAAAACTTAGGTTTTGGAAATATGGGTGATTAAATTAGTCGCTATGCGATGTGCGGACAACGATTTGTCTAAGTTTGACATGAAATATAAAAATAAATACGGAATTGTGGATACATGACGTACACATAGGGTGATAGAATAGGACCAGAACTTCTGTATTATACCACCCGTTACCGTAAAAACTTAGGTTTTGGAAATATGGCTGATTAAAGTAGTCGCATTGAGATGTGCGGACAGCGATTTGTCAAAGTATGACATGAAATATAATAATAAAAACGGAGGTGTGCCAACATTACGAACACGTAGGGTGATAGAATAGGACCAGAAATTCTGTATTATACCACCCAAGTTACCGTAAAAACTTAGGTTTTGGAAATATGGGTGATTAAATTAGTCGCTATGCGATGTGCGGACAACGATTTGTCTAAGTATGACATGAAATATAATAATAAATACGGAGGTGTGCCAACATTACGTACACGTAGGGTGATAGAATAGGACCAGAACTTCTGTATTATACCACCCAAGTTACCGTAAAAACCTAGGTATTGGAAATATGGCTGATTAAAGTAGTCGCATTGAGATGTGCGAACAGAGATTTGTCTAAGTTTGACATGAAATATAAAAATAAATACGGAGGTGTGCCAACATTACGTACACGTAGGATGATAGAATAGGTCCTGAAATTTAGTATTATACCACCCAAGTTACCTTAAAAACTTAGGTTTTGGAAATACGGGTGATTAAAATAGTCGCTTTGGATGTGTGGACAGCGATCCACCTAAGTTTGACATAAAATATAAAATAAATACGGCAGTGTGTCAGCATGATGTACACGTAGGGTGATGAAATAAGACCAGAACTTCTGTATTATACCACCCAAGTTACCGTAAAAACTTAGGTTTTGGAAATATGGCTGATTAAAGTAGTCGCATTGAGATGTGCGGACAGCGATTTGTCGAAGTTTGACACGAAATATAAAAAAATACGGAGGTGTGCCAACATTACGTACACATAGGATGATAGAATAGGTCCAGAACTTTAGTACTATACCACCCAAGTTACCGTAAAAACTTAGGTTTTGGAAATATGGCTGATTAAAGTAGTCGCATTGAGATGTGCGGACAGCGATTTGTCTAAGTTTGACATGAAATATAAAAATGAATACGGAATTGTGGATACATGACGTACACATAGGGTGATAGAATAGGACCAGAACTTCTGTATTATACCACCCAAGTTACCGTAAAAACTTAGGTTTTGGAAATATAGGTGATTAAATTAGTCGCTATGCGATGTGCGGACAACGATTTGTCTAAGTTTGACATGAAATATAAAAATAAATACGGAGGTGTGCCAACATGACGTACACATAGGATGATAGAATAGGTCCAGAACTTTAGTACTATACCACCCAAGTTACCGTAAAAACTTAGGTTTTGGAAATATGGCTGATTAAAGTAGTCGCATTGAGATGTGCGGACAGCGATTTGTCTAAGTTTGACATGAAATATAAAAATGAATACGGAATTGTGGATACATGACGTACACATAGGGTGATAGAATAGGACCAGAACTTCTGTATTATACCACCCAAGTTACCGTAAAAACTTAGGTTTTGGAAATATGGGTGATTAAATTAGTCGCTATGCGATGTGCGGACAACGATTTGTCTAAGTTTGACATGAAATATAAAAATAAATACGGAATTGTGGATACATGACGTACACATAGGGTGATAGAATAGGACCAGAACTTCTGTATTATACCACCCAAGTTACCGTAAAAACTTAGGTTTTGGAAATATGGCTGATTAAAGTAGTCGCATTGAGATGTGCGGACAGCGATTTGTCAAAGTATGACATGAAATATAAAAATAAATACGGAGGTGTGCCAACATGACGTACACATAGGATGATAGAATAGGTCCAGAACTTTAGTACTATACCACCCAAGTTACCGTAAAAACCTAGGTTTTGGAAATATGGCTGATTAAAGTAGTCGCATTGAGATGTGCGGACAGCGATTTGTCTAAATTTGACATGAAATATAAAAATAAATACGGAATTGTGGATACATGACGTACACATAGGGTGATAGAATAGGACCAGAACTTCTGTATTATACCACCCAAGTTACCGTAAAAACTTAGGTTTTGGAAATATGGGTGATTAAATTAGTCGCTATGCGATGTGCGGACAACGATTTGTCTAAGTTTGACATGAAATATAAAAATAAATACGGAATTGTGGATACATGACGTACACATAGGGTGATAGAATAGGACCAGAACTTCTGTATTATACCACCCAAGTTACCGTAAAAACTTAGGTTTTGGAAATATGGGTGATTAAATTAGTCGCTATGCGATGTGCGGACAACGATTTGTCGAAGTTTGACACGAAATATAAAAAAAATACGGAGGTGTGCCAACATGACGTACACATAGGATGATAGAATAGGTCCAGAACTTAGGTACTATACCACACAAGTTACCGTAAAAACTTAGGCTTTGGAAATATGGGTGATTAAATTAGTCGCTACGCGATGTGCGGACAACGATTTGTCTATGTATGACATGAAATATAATAATAAATACGGAGGTGCGCCAACATTACGTACATGTAGGTAAATAGAATAGGACCAGAACTTCTGTATTATACCATCCAAGTTACCGTAAAAACTTAGGTTTTGGAAATATGGCTGATTAAAGTAGTCTTATTGAGATGTGCGGACAGAGATTTGTCGAAGTTTGACACGAAATATAAAAAAAATACGGAGGTGTTCCAACATGACGTACACATAGGATGATAGAATAGGTCCAGAACTTTAGTACTATACCACCCAAGTTACCTTAAAAACTTAGGTTTTGGAAATACGGGTGATTAAAATAGTCGCTTTGGATGTGTGGACAGCGATCCACCTAAGTTTGACATAAAATATAAAATAAATACGGCAGTGTGTCAGCATGACGTACACGTAGGATGAAAGAATAGGACCAGAACTTTAGTACTATACCACCCAAGTTACCTTAAAAACTTAGGTTTTGGAAATATGGGTAATTAAATTAGTCGCTATGCGATGTGCGGACAACGATTTGTCTAAGTATGACATGAAATATAATAATAAATACGGAGGTGTGCCAACATTACGTACACGTAGGGTGATAGAATAGGTCCTGAAATTTAGTATTATACCACCCAAGTTACCTTAAAAACTTAGGTTTTGGAAATACGGGTGATTAAAATAGTCGCTTTGGATGTGTGGACAGCGATCCACCTAAGTTTGACATAAAATATAAAATAAATACGGCAGTGTGTCAGCATGACGTACACGTAGGGTGATGAAATAGGACCAGAACTTCTGTATTATACCACCCAAGTTACCGTAAAAACTTAGGTTTTGGAAATATGGCTGATTAAAGTAGTCGCATTGAGATGTGCGGACAGCGATTTGTCTAAGTTTGACATGAAATATAAAAATGAATACGGAATTGTGGATACATGACGTACACATAGGGTGATAGAATAGGACCAGAACTTCTGTATTATACCACCCAAATTACCGTAAAAACTTAGGTTTTGGAAATATGGGTGATTAAATTAGTCGCTATGCGATGTGCGGACAACGATTTGTCTAAGTTTGACATGAAATATAAAAATAAATACGGAATTGTGGATACATGACGTACACATAGGGTGATAGAATAGGACCAGAACTTCTGTATTATACCACCCAAGTTACCGTAAAAACTTAGGTTTTGGAAATATGGCTGATTAAAGTAGTCGCATTGAGATGTGCGGACAGCGATTTGTCAAAGTATGACATGAAATATAATAATAAAAACGGAGGTGTGCCAACATTACGAACACGTAGGGTGATAGAATAGGACCAGAAATTCTGTATTATACCACCCAAGTTACCGTAAAAACTTAGGTTTTGGAAATATGGGTGATTAAATTAGTCGCTATGCGATGTGCGGACAACGATTTGTCTAAGTATGACATGAAATATAATAATAAATACGGAGGTGTGCCAACATTACGTACACGTAGGGTGATAGAATAGGACCAGAACTTCTGTATTATACCACCCAAGTTACCGTAAAAACCTAGGTATTGGAAATATGGCTGATTAAAGTAGTCGCATTGAGATGTGCGAACAGAGATTTGTCTAAGTTTGACATGAAATATAAAAATAAATACGGAGGTGTGCCAACATTACGTACACGTAGGATGATAGAATAGGTCCTGAAATTTAGTATTATACCACCCAAGTTACCTTAAAAACTTAGGTTTTGGAAATACGGGTGATTAAAATAGTCGCTTTGGATGTGTGGACAGCGATCCACCTAAGTTTGACATAAAATATAAAATAAATACGGCAGTGTGTCAGCATGATGTACACGTAGGGTGATGAAATAAGACCAGAACTTCTGTATTATACCACCCAAGTTACCGTAAAAACTTAGGTTTTGGAAATATGGCTGATTAAAGTAGTCGCATTGAGATGTGCGGACAGCGATTTGTCGAAGTTTGACACGAAATATAAAAAAATACGGAGGTGTGCCAACATTACGTACACATAGGATGATAGAATAGGTCCAGAACTTTAGTACTATACCACCCAAGTTACCGTAAAAACTTAGGTTTTGGAAATATGGCTGATTAAAGTAGTCGCATTGAGATGTGCGGACAGCGATTTGTCTAAGTTTGACATGAAATATAAAAATGAATACGGAATTGTGGATACATGACGTACACATAGGGTGATAGAATAGGACCAGAACTTCTGTATTATACCACCCAAGTTACCGTAAAAACTTAGGTTTTGGAAATATAGGTGATTAAATTAGTCGCTATGCGATGTGCGGACAACGATTTGTCTAAGTTTGACATGAAATATAAAAATAAATACGGAGGTGTGCCAACATGACGTACACATAGGATGATAGAATAGGTCCAGAACTTTAGTACTATACCACCCAAGTTACCGTAAAAACTTAGGTTTTGGAAATATGGCTGATTAAAGTAGTCGCATTGAGATGTGCGGACAGCGATTTGTCTAAGTTTGACATGAAATATAAAAATGAATACGGAATTGTGGATACATGACGTACACATAGGGTGATAGAATAGGACCAGAACTTCTGTATTATACCACCCAAGTTACCGTAAAAACTTAGGTTTTGGAAATATGGGTGATTAAATTAGTCGCTATGCGATGTGCGGACAACGATTTGTCTAAGTTTGACATGAAATATAAAAATAAATACGGAATTGTGGATACATGACGTACACATAGGGTGATAGAATAGGACCAGAACTTCTGTATTATACCACCCAAGTTACCGTAAAAACTTAGGTTTTGGAAATATGGCTGATTAAAGTAGTCGCATTGAGATGTGCGGACAGCGATT
This sequence comes from Flexamia atlantica, assembly GCA_035578135.1. NCBI lineage: Eukaryota > Metazoa > Arthropoda > Insecta > Hemiptera > Cicadellidae > Flexamia > Flexamia atlantica. Next base: position 55,888 of record JAQJVK010000386.1, read on the forward strand.
TGTCAAAGTATGACATGAAATATAATAATAAAAACGGAGGTGTGCCAACATAACGTACACGTAGGATGATAGAATAGGTCCTGAAATTTAGTATTATACCACCCAAGTTACCTTAAAAACTTAGGTTTTGGAAATACGGGTGATTAAAATAGTCGCTTTGGATGTGTGGACAGCGATCCACCTAAGTTTGACATAAAATATAAAATAAATACGGCAGTGTGTCAGCATGACGTACACGTAGGGTGATGAAATAAGACCAGAACTTCTGTATTATACCACCCAAGTTACCGTAAAAACTTAGGTTTTGGAAATATGGCTGATTAAAGTAGTCGCATTGAGATGTGCGGACAGCGATTTGTCGAAGTTTGACACGAAATATAAAAAAAATACGGAGGTGTGTCAACATTACGTACACATAGGATGATAGAATAGGTCCAGAACTTTAGTACTATACCACCCAAGTTACCGTAAAAACTTAGGTTTTGGAAATATGGCTGATTAAAGTAGTCGCATTGAGATGTGCGGACAGCGATTTGTCTAAGTTTGACATGAAATATAAAAATGAATACGGAATTGTGGATACATGACGTACACATAGGGTGATAGAATAGGACCAGAACTTCTGTATTATACCACCCAAATTACTGTAAAAACTTAGGTTTTGGAAATATGGGTGATTAAATTAGTCGCTATGCGATGTGCGGACAACGATTTGTCTAAGTTTGACATGAAATATAAAAATAAATACGGAATTGTGGATACATGACGTACACATATGGGGGTAGAATAGGACCAGAACTTCTGTATTATACCACCCAAGTTACCGTAAAAACTTAGGTTTTGGAAATATGGCTGATTAAAATAGTCGCATTGAGATGTGCGGACAGCGATTTGTCAAAGTATGACATGAAATATAATAATAAAACCGGAGGTGTGCCAACATTACGTACACGTAGGGTGATAGAATAGGACCAGAAATTCTGTATTATACCACCCAAGTTACCGTAAAAACTTAGGTTTTGGAAATATGGGTGATTAAATTAGTCGCTATGCGATGTGCGGACAACGATTTGTCTAAGTATGACATGAAATATAATAATAAATACGGAGGTGTGCCAACATTACGTACACGTAGGGTGATAGAATAGGACCAGAACTTCTGTATTATACCGCCCAAGTTACCGTAAAAACTTAGGTTTTGGAAATATGGCTGATTAAAGTAGTCGCATTGAGATGTGCGGACAGCGATTTGTCAAAGTATGACATGAAATATAATAATAAAAACGGAGGTGTGCCAACATTACGTACACGTAGGATGATAGAATAGGTCCTGAAATTTAGTATTATACCACCCAAGTTACCTTAAAAACTTAGGTTTTGGAAATACGGGTGATTAAAATAGTCGCTTTGGATGTGTGGACAGCGATCCACCTAAGTTTGACATAAAATATAAAATAAATACGGCAGTGTGTCAGCATGACGTACACGTAGGGTGATGAAATAAGACCAGAACTTCTGTATTATACCACCCAAGTTACCTTAAAAACTTAGGTTTTGGAAATATGGCTGATTAAAGTAGTCGCATTGAGATGTGCGGACAGCGATTTGTCGAAGTTTGACACGAAATATAAAAAAAATACGGAGGTGTGCCAACATTACGTACACATAGGATGATAGAATAGGTCCAGAACTTTAGTACTATACCACCCAAGTTACCGTAAAAACTTAGGTTTTGGAAATATGGCTGATTAAAGTAGTCGCATTGAGATGTGCGGACAGCGATTTGTCTAAGTTTGACATGAAATATAAAAATGAATACGGAATTGTGGATACATGACGTACACATAGGGTGATAGAATAGGACCAGAACTTCTGTATTATACCACCCAAATTACCGTAAAAACTTAGGTTTTGGAAATATGGGTGATTAAATTAGTCGCTATGCGATGTGCGGACAACGATTTGTCTAAGTTTGACATGAAATATAAAAATAAATACGGAATTGTGGATACATGACGTACACATATGGGGATAGAATAGGACCAGAACTTCTGTATTATACCACCCAAGTTACCGTAAAAACTTAGGTTTTGGAAATATGGCTGATTAAAATAGTCGCATTGAGATGTGCGGACAGCGATTTGTCAAAGTATGACATGAAATATAATAATAAAAACGGAGGTGTGCCAACATTACGTACACGTAGGGTGATAGAATAGGACCAGAAATTCTGTATTATACCACCCAAGTTACCGTAAAAACTTAGGTTTTGGAAATATGGGTGATTAAATTAGTCGCTATGCGATGTGCGGACAACGATTTGTCTAAGTATGACATGAAATATAATAATAAATACGGAGGTGTGCCAACATTACGTACACGTAGGGTGATAGAATAGGACCAGAACTTCTGTATTATACCACCCAAGTTACCGTAAAAACCTAGGTATTGGAAATACGGGTGATTAAAATAGTCGCTTTGGATGTGTGGACAGCGATCCACCTAAGTTTGACATAAAATATAAAATAAATACGGCAGTGTGTCAGCATGACGTACACGTAGGGTGATGAAATAAGACCAGAACTTCTGTATTATACCACCCAAGTTACCGTAAAAACTTAGGTTTTGGAAATATGGCTGATTAAAGTAGTCGCATTGAGATGTGCGGACAGCGATTTGTCGAAGTTTGACACGAAATATAAAAAAATACGGAGGTGTGCCAACATTACGTACACATAGGATGATAGAATAGGTCCAGAACTTTAGTACTATACCACCCAAGTTACCGTAAAAACTTAGGTTTTGGAAATATGGCTGATTAAAGTAGTCGCATTGAGATGTGCGGACAGCGATTTGTCTAAGTTTGACATGAAATATAAAAATGAATACGGAATTGTGGATACATGACGTACACATAGGGTGATAGAATTGGACCAGAACTTCTGTGTTATACCACCCAAGTTACCGTAAAAACTTAGGTTTTGGAAATATAGGTGATTAAATTAGTCGCTATGCGATGTGCGGACAACGATTTGTCTACGTTTGACATGAAATATAAAAATAAATACGGATGTGTGCCAACATGACGTACGCATAGGATGATAGAATAGGTCCAGAACTTTAGTACTATACCACCCAAGTTACCGTAAAAACTTAGGTTTTGGAAATATGGCTGATTAAAGTAGTCGCATTGAGATGTGCGGACAGCGATTTGTCTAAGTTTGACATGAAATATAAAAATGAATACGTAATTGTGGATACATGACGTACACATAGGGTGATAGAATAGGACCAGAACTTCTGTATTATACCACCCAAGTTACCGTAAAAACTTAGGTTTTGGAAATATGGGTGATTAAATTAGTCGCTATGCGATGTGCGGACAACGATTTGTCTAAGTTTTACATGAAATATAAAAATAAATACGGAATTGTGGATACATGACGTACACATAGGGTGATAGAATAGGACCAGAACTTCTGTATTATACCACCCAAGTTACCGTAAAAACTTAGGTTTTGGAAATATGGTTGATTAAAGTAGTCGCATTGAGATGTGCGGACAGCGATTTGTCAAAGTATGACATGAAATATAATAATAAAAACGGAGGTGTGCCAACATTACGTACACGTAGGATGATAGAATAGGTCCTTAAATTTAGTATTATACCACCCAAGTTACCTTAAAAACTTAGGTTTTGGAAATACGGGTGATTAAAATAGTCGTTTTGGATGTGTGGACAGCGATCCACCTAAGTTTGACATAAAATATAAAATAAATACGGCAGTGTGTCAGCATGACGTACACGTAGGGTGATGAAATAAGACCAGAACTTCTGTATTATACCACCCAAGTTACCGTAAAAACTTAGGTTTTGGAAATATGGCTGATTAAAGTAGTCGCATTGAGATGTGCGGACAGCGATTTGTCGAAGTTTGACACGAAATATAAAAAAAATACGGAGGTGTGCCAACATTACGTACACATAGGATGATAGAATAGGTCCAGAACTTTAGTACTATACCACCCAAGTTACCGTAAAAACTTAGGTTTTGGAAATATGGCTGATTAAAGTAGTCGCATTGAGATGTGCGGACAGCGATTTGTCTAAGTTTGACATGAAATATAAAAATGAATACGGAATTGTGGATACATGACGTACACATAGGGTGATAGAATAGGACCAGAACTTCTGTATTATACCACCCAAGTTACCGTAAAAACTTAGGTTATGGAAATATAGGTGATTAAATTAGTCGCTATGCGATGTGCGGACAACGATTTGTCTAAGTTTGACATAAAATATATAAAAATAAATACGGAGGTGTTCCAACATGACGTACACATAGGATGATAGAATAGGTCCAGAACTTTAGTACTATACCACCCAAATTACCGTAAAAACTTAGGTTTTGGAAATATGGCTGATTAAAGTAGTCGCATTGAGATGTGCGGACAGCGATTTGTCTAAGTTTGACATGAAATATAAAAATGAATACGGAATTGTGGATACATGACGTACACATAGGGTGATAGAATAGGACCAGAACTTCTGTATTATACCACCCAAGTTACCGTAAAAACTTAGGTTTTGGAAATATGGGTGATTAAATTAGTCGCTATGCGATGTGCGGACAACGATTTGTCTAGTTTGACATGAAATATAAAAATAAATACGGAATTGTGGATACATGACGTACACATAGGGTGATAGAATAGGACCAGAACTTCTGTATTATACCACCCAAGTTACCGTAAAAACTTAGGTTTTGGAAATATGGCTGATTAAAGTAGTCGCATTGAGATGTGCGGACAGCGATTTGTCAAAGTATGACATGAAATATAATAATAAAAACGGAGGTGTGCCAACATTACGTACACGTAGGGTGATAGAATAGGACCAGAACTTCTGTATTATACCACCCAAGTTACCGTAAAAACTTAGGTTTTGGAAATATAAAAATAAATACGGAATTGTGGATACATGACGTACATGTAGGGTGATAGAATAGGACCAGAACTTCTGTATTATACCACCCAAGTTACCGTAAAAACTTAGGTTTTGGAAATATGGCTGATTAAAGTAGTCGCATTGAGATGTGCGGACAGCGATTTGTCAAAGTATGACATGAAAAATAAAATAAATACGGAAGTGTGCCAACATGACGTACACATAGGATGATAGAATAGGTCCTGAAATTTAGTATTATACCACCCAAGTTACCGTAAAAACTTAGGTTTTGGAGGTATGGGTGATTAAATAAGTCGCTATGCGATGTGCGGACAACGATTTGTCTAAGTATGACATGAAATATAATAATAAATACGGAGGTGTGCCAACATTACGTACACGTAGGGTGATAAAATAGGACCAGAACTTCTGTATTATACCACCCAAGTTACCGTAAAAACTTAGGTTTTGGAAATATGGCTGATTAAAGTAGTCGCATTGAGATGTGCGGACAGAGATTTGTCGAGGTTTGACACGAAATATAAAAAAAATACGGAGGTGAACCAACATGACGTACACATAGGATGATAGAATAGGTCCAGAACTTTAGTACTATACCACCCAAGTTACCTTAAAAACTAAGGTTTTGGAAATACGGGTGATTAAAATAGTCGCTTTGGATGTGTGGACAGTGATCCACCTAAGTTTGACATAAAATATAAAATAAATACGGCAGTGTGTCAGCATGACGTACACGTAGGGTGATGAAATAGGACCAGAACTTCTGTATTATACCACCCAAGTTACCATAAAAACTTTGAGTTTGGAAATATGGCTGATTAAAATAGTCGCATTGAGATGTGCGGACAGAGATTTGTCGAAGTTTGACACGAAATATAAAAAAAATACGGAGGTGTGCCAACATGACGTACACATAGGATGATAGAATAGGTCCAGAACTTTAGTACTATACCACCCAAGTTACCTTAAAAACTTAGGTTTTGGAAATACGGGTGATTAAAATAGTCGCTTTGGATGTGTGGACAGTGATCCACCTAAGTTTGACATAAAATATAAAATAAATACGGCAGTGTGTCAGCATGACGTACACGTAGGGTGATGAAATAGGACCAGAACTTCTGTATTATACCACCCAAGTTACCGTAAAAACTTAGGTTTTGGAAATATGGGTGATTAAATTAGTCGCTATGCGATGTGCGGACAACGATTTGTCTAAGTTTGACATGAAATATAAAAATAAATACGGAATTTTGGATAAATGACGTACACATTGGGTGATAGAATAGGATTAGAACTATATTATTATACCACTCAGGTTACCGTCAAAACTTAGCTTTTGGAATTACGGGTGATTAAAATAGTCGCATTGAGATGTGCGGACAGAGATTTGTCGAAGTTTGACACGAAATATAAAAAAAATACGGAGGTGTGCCAACATGACGTACACATAGGACGATAGAATAGGTCCAGAACTTTAGTACTATACCACCCAAGTTACCTTAAAAACTTAGGTTTTGGAAATATGGGTGATTAAATTAGTCGCTATGCGATGTGCGGACAACGATTTGTCTAAGTTTGACATGAAATATAAAAATAAATACGGAATTGTGGATACATGACGTACACGTAGGGTGATAGAATAGGACCAGAACTTCTGTATTATACCACCCAAGTTACCGTAAAAACTTAGGTTTTGGAAATATGGCTGATTAAAGTAGTCGCATTGAGATGTGCGGACAGCGATTTGTCAAGGTATGACATGAAAAATAAAATAAATACGGAAGTGTGCCAACATGACGTACAAGTAGGATGATAGAATAGGTCCTGAAATTTAGTATTATACCACCCACGTTACCTTAAAAACTTAGGTTTTGGAAATATGGGTGATTAAATTAGTCGCTATGCGATGTGCGGACAACGATTTGTCTAAGTTTGACATGAAATATAAATAATAAATACGGAATTGTGGATACATGACGTACACATAGGGTGATAGAATAGGACCAGAACTTCTGTATTATACCACCCAAGTTACCGTAAAAACTTAGGTTTTGGAATTATGGGTGATTAAATTAGTCGCTATGCGATGTGCGGACAACGATTTGTCTAAGTATGACATGAAATATAATAATAAATACGGAGGTGTGCCAACATTACGTACACGTAGGGTGATAGAATAGGACCAGAACTTCTGTATTATACCACCCAAGTTACCGTAAAATCTTAGGTTTTGGAAATATGGCTGTTTAAAGTAGTCGCATTAAGATGTGCGGACAGAGATTTGTCGTAGTTTGACACGAAATATAAAAAAAATACGGAGGTGTGCCAACATGACGTACACATAGGATGATAGAATAGGTCCAGAACTTTAGTACTATACCACCCAAGTTACCTTAAAAACTAAGGTTTTGGAAATACGGGTGATTAAAATAGTCGCTTTGGATGTGTGGACAGTGATCCACCTAAGTTTGACATAAAATATAAAATAAATACGGCAGTGTGTCAGCATGACGTACACGTAGGGTGATAAAATAGGACCAGAACTTCTGTATTATACCACCCAAGTTACCGTAAAAACTTTGGTTTTGGAAATATGGCTGATTAAAGTAGTCGCATTGAGATGTGCGGACAGTGATTTGTCGAAGTTTGACACGAAATATAAAAAAAATACGGAGGTGTGCCAACATGACGTACACATAGGATGATAGAATAGGTCCAGAACTTTAGTACTATACCACCCAAGTTACCTTAAAAACTTAGGTTTTGGAAATACGGGTGATTAAAATAGTCGCTTTGGATGTGTGGACAGTGATCCACCTAAGTTTGACATAAAATATAAAATAAATACGGCAGTGTGTCAGCATGACGTACACGTAGGGTGATGAAATAGGACCAGAACTTCTGTATTATACCACCCAAGTTACCTTAAAAACTTAGGTTTTGGAAATATGGGTGATTAAATTAGTCGTTATGCGATGTGCGGACAACGATTTGTCTAAGTATGACATGAAATATAATAATAAATACGGAGGTGTGCCAACATTACGTACACGTAGGGTGATAGAATAGGACCAGAACTTCTGTATTATACCACCCAAGTTACCGTAAAAACTTAGGTTTTGGAAATATGGCTGATTAAAGTAGTCGCATTGAGATGTGCGGACAGCGATTTGTCAAAGTATGACATGAAAAATAAAATAAATACGGAAGTGTGCCAACATGACGTACACATAGGATAATAGAATAGGTCCTGAAATTTAGTATTATACCACCAAAGTTACCTTAAAAACTTAGGTTTTGGAAATATGGGTGATTAAGTTAGTCGCTATGCGATGTGCGGACAACGATTTGTCAAAGTATGACATGAAAAATAAAATAAATACGGAAGTGTGCCAACATGACGTACACATAGGATGATAGAATAGGTCCTGAAATTTAGTATTATACCAACCAAAATACCTTAAAAACTTAGGTTTTGGAAATATGGGTGATTAAATTAGTCGCTATGCGATGTGCGGACAACGATTTGTCTAAGTTTGACATGAAATATAAAAATAAATACGGAATTGTGGATACATGACGTACACATAGGGTGATAGAATAGGACCAGAACTTCTGTATTATACCACCCAAGTTACCGTAAAAACATAGGTTTTGGAAATATGGCTGATTAAAGTAGTCGCATTGAGATGTGCGGACAGCGATTTGTCAAAGTATGACATGAAAAATAAAATAAATACGCAAGTGTGCCAACATGACGTACACATAGGATGATAGAATAGGTCGTGAAATTTAGTATTATACCACCCAAGTTACCTAAAAAACTTAAGTTTTGGAAATATGGGTGATTAAATTAGTCGCTATGCGATGTGCGGACAACGATTTGTCTAAGTTTGACATGAAATATAAAAAAATAAACGGAATTGTGGATACATGACGTACACATAGGGTGATAGAATAGGACCAGAACTTCTGTATTATACCACCCAAGTTACCGTAAAAACATAGGTTTTGGAAATATCGCTGATTAAAGTAGTCGCATTGAGATGTGCGGACAGCGATTTGTCAAAGTATGACATGAAAAATAAAATAAATACGCAGGTGTGCCAACATGACGTACACATAGGATGATAGAATAGGTCCTGAAATTTAGTATTATACCACCCAAGTTACCTAAAAAACTTAAGTTTTGGAAATATGGGTGATTAAATTAGTCGCTATGCGATGTGCGGACAACGATTTGTCTAAGTTTGACATGAAATATAAAAATAAATACGGAATTGTGGATACATGACGTACACATAGGGTGATAGAATAGGACCAGAACTTTTGTATTATACCACCCAAGTTACCGTAAAAACTTAGGTTTTGGAAATATGAGTGATTAAATTAGTCGCTATGCGATGTGCGGACAACGATTTGTCTAAGTTTGACATGAAATATAAAAATAAATACGGAATTGTGGATACATGACGTACACATAGGGTGATAGAATAGGACCAGAACTTCTGTATTATACCACCCAAGTTACCGTAAAAACTTAGGTTTTGGAAATACGTATGATTAAAATAGTCGCTTTGGATGTGTGGACAGTGATCCACCTAGGTTTGACATAAAATATAAAATAAATACGGCAGTGTGTCAGCATGACGTACACGTAGGGTGATGAAATAGGACCAGAACTTTAGTACTATACCACCCAAGTTACCTTAAAAACTTAGGTTTTGGAAATATGGCTGATTAAAGTAGTCGCATTGAGATGTGCGGACAGAGATTTGTAGAAGTTTGACACGAAATATAAAAAAAATACGGAGGGTGTGCCAACATGACGTACACATAGGATGATAGAATAGGTCCAGAACTTAAGTACTATACCACCCAAGTTACCGTAAAAACTTAGGTTTTGGAAATATGGCTGATTAAAGTAGTCGCATTGAGATATCCGGACAGCGATTTGTCAAAGTATGACATGAAAAATAAAATAAATACGGAAGTGTGCCATCATGACGTACACATAGGATGATAGAATAGGTCCTGAAATTTAGTATTATACCACCCAAGTTACCTTAAAAACTTAGGTTTTGGAAATATGGGTGATTAAATTAGTCGCTATGCGATGTGCGGACAACGATTTGTCGAAGTTTGACACGAAATATAAAAAAAATACGGAGGTGTGCCAACATGACGTACACATAGGATGATAGAATAGGTCCAGAACTTTAAAACTATACCACCCAAGTTACCGTAAAAACTTAGGTTTTTGAAATATGGGTGATTAAATTAGTCGCTATGCGATGTGCGGACAACGATTTGTCTAAGTTTGACATGAAATATAAAAATAAATACGGAGGTGTGCCAACATTACGTACACGTAGGGTGATAGAATAGAACCAGAACTACTGTATTATACCACCCAACTTACCGTAAAAACTTAGGTTTTGGAAATATGGGTGATTAAATTAGTCGCTATGCGATGTGCGGACAACGTTTTGTCTAAGTATGACATGAAATATAATAAGAAATACGGAGGTGTGCCAACATTACGTACACGTAGGGTGATAGAATAGGACCAGAACTTCTGTATTATACCACCCAAGTTACCGTAAAAACTTAGGTTTTGGAAATATGGCTGATTAAAGTAGTCGCATTGAGATGTGCGGACAGAGATTTGTCGAAGTATGACATGAAAAATAAAATAAATACGGAAGTGTGCCAACATGACGTACACATAGGATGATAGAATAGGTCCTGAAATTTAGTATTATACCACCCAAGTTACCTTAAAAACTTAGGTTTTGGAAATATGGGTTATTAAATTAGTCGCTATGCGATGTGCGGACAGCGATTTGTCTAAGTTTGAAATGAAATATAAAAATAAATACGGAATTGTGGATACATGACGTACACATAGGGTGATAGAATAGGACCAGAACTTCTGTATTATACCACCCAAGTTACCGTAAAAACTTAGGTTTTGGAAATATGGGTGATTAAATTAGTCGCTATGCGATGTGCGGACAACGATTTGTCTAAGTTTGACATGAAATATAAAAATAAATACGGAATTTTGGATACATGACGTACACATTGGGTGATAGAATAGGATTAGAACTATATTATTATACCACTCAGGTTACCGTCAAAACTTAGCTTTTGGAATTACGGGTGATTAAAATAGTCGCATTGAGATGTGCGGACAGAGATTTGTCGAAGTTTGACACGAAATATAAAAAAAATACGGAGGTGTGCCAACATGACGTACACATAGGATGATAGAATAGGTCCAGAACTTTAGTACTATACCACCCAAGTTACCGTAAAAACTTAGGTTTTTGAAATATGGGTGATTAAATTAGTCGCTATGCGATGTGCGGATAACGATTTGTCTAAGTTTGACATGAAATATAAAAATAAATACGGAGGTGTGCCAACATTACGTACACGTAGGGTGATAGAATAGAACCAGAACTACTGTATTATACCACCCAACTTACCGTAAAAACTTAGGTTTTGGAAATATGGGTGATTAAATTAGTCGCTATGCGATGTGCGGACAACGTTTTGTCTAAGTATGACATGAAATATAATAAGAAATACGGAGGTGTGCCAACATTACGTACACGTAGGGTGATAGAATAGGACCAGAACTTCTGTATTATACCACCCAAGTTACCGTAAAAACTTAGGTTTTGGAAATATGGGTGATAAAATTAGTCGCTATGCGATGTGCGGACAACGATTTGTCGAAGTTTGACACGAAATATAAAAAAAATACGGAGGTGTGCCAACATGACGTACACATAGGATGATAGAATAGGTCCAGAACTTTAGTACTATACCACACAAGTTACCGTAAAAACTTAGGTTTTGGAAATATGGGTGATTAAATTAGTCGCTATGCGATGTGCG